>JAPDOI010000752.1:5000-286872 GCA_029168955.1 Aplectana chamaeleonis
CCGCATTTTTTCTACGGCGTTCGGCGCACTCTCATTTGGGTCCCACACACTTTCTAGGGCGTTCTGCGCACACCCATTTGGGTCCCGCACACTTTCTACGGCGTCCGGCGCACTCTCATTTGGGTCCCACACACTTTCTAGGGCGTTCTGCGCCCACCCATTTGGGTCCCGCACACTTTCTACGGCGTCCGGCGCACTCCCACTTGGGTCCCGCACACTTTCTAGGGCGTTCTGCGCACACCCATTTGGGTCCCGCCACTTTCTACGGAGTCCGTCGCACTCCCACTTGGGTTCCACACACTTTCTAGGGCGTTCTGCGCACATCCATTTGGGTCCCGCACACTTTCTACGGCGTCCGTTCTGCGCACACCCATTTGGGTCCCGCACACTTTCTACGGCGTCCGGCGCACTCTCATTGGGTCCCACACACTTTCTAGGGCGTTCTGCGCACTCCCCATTGGGTCCCGCACACTTTCTACGGCGTCCGGCGCACTCTCATTTGGGTCCCACACACTTTCTAGGGCGTTCTGCGCACACCCATTTGGGTCCCGTGCACTTTCTACGGCGTCCGGCGCACACCCATTTGGGTCCCACACACTTTCTAGGGCGTTCTGCGCACACCCATTTGGGTCCCGTGCACTTTCTACGGCGTCCGGCGCACACCCATTTGGGTCCCGCACACTTTCTACGGCGTCCGGCGCGCACGCATTTGCGTCCCGCACACTCTCTACGGCGTCCGGCGCACACCTCATTTGGGTCCCACACACTTTCTACGGCGTTCTGCGCACACTCACTTGGGTCCCGCACACTTTCTACGGCGTCCGGCGCGCTCTCATTTGGGTCCCGTGCACTTTCTACGGCGTCCGGCGCACACCCATTTGGGTCCCGCACACTTTCTACGGCGTCCGGCGCACTCTCACTTGGGTCCCGCACACTTTCTACGGCGTCCGGCGCACTCTAATTTGGGTCCCACACACTTTCTAGGGCGTTCTGCGCACACCCATTTGGGTCCCGTGCACTGTCTACGGTGTCCGGCGCACACCCATTTGGGTCCCACACACTTTCTAGGGCGTTCTGCGCACACCCATTTGGGTCTCGCACACTTTCTACGGCGTCCGGCGCACACCCATTTGGGTCCCGCACACTTTCTACGGCGTTCTGCGCACACCCATTTGGGTCCGGCACTTTCTACGGCGTCCGGCGCACTTTCATTTGGGTCCCGCACACTTTCTACGGCGTTCTGCGCACACCCATTTGGGTCCGGCACTTTCTACGGCGTCCGGCGCACTCCCACTTGGGTCCCCCACCCTTTCTAGGCCGTTCTGCGCACACCCATTTGGGTCCCGTGCACTTTCTACGGCGTCCGGCGCACACCCATTTGGGTCCCGCACACTTTCTACGGCGTCCGGCGCACTCTCACTTGGGTCCCGCACACTTTCTACAGAGTTCTGCGCACACCCATTTGGGTCCCGCACACTTTCCACGGCGTCCGGCGCACACCCATTTGGGTCCCACACACTTTCTAGGGCGTTCTGCGCACACCCATTTGGGTCCCGCACACTTTCTACGGCGTCCGGCGCACTCTCATTTGGGTCCCACACACTTTCTACGGCGTCCGGCGCACACCCATTTGGGTCCCGCACGCTTTCTACGGCGTCCGGCGCACTCTCATTCGGGTCCCACACACTTTCTAGGGCGTTCTGCGCACACCCATTTGGGTCCCGCACACTTTCTACGGCGTCCGGCGCACTCTCATTTGGGTCCCGCACACTTTCTACGGCGGCCCGCGCCCCCTCATTTTGGTCCCCCCCCCTTTCTACGGCGTTCTGCGCACACCCATTTGGGTCCCGCACACTTTCTACGGCGTCCGGCGCACTCTCACTTGGGTCCCGCACACTTTCTACGGCGTCCGGCGCACTCTCATTTGGGTCCCACACTTTCTACGGCGTACTAAGCACACCCATTTGGGTCCCGCACACTTTCTACGGCGTCCGGCGCAGTCCCACTTGGGTCCCGCACACTTTCTACGGCGTCCGGCGCACTCTCATTTGGGTCCCACACACCTTCTAGGGCGTTCTGCGCACACCCATTTGGGTCCCGCACACTTTCTACGCCGTCCAGCGCACACCCATTTGGATCCCGGACACTTTCTACGGCGTTCAGCGCACACCCATTTGCGTCCCGCACACTTTCTACGGCGTCCGGCGCACTCTCACTTGGGTCCCGCACACTTTCTACGGCGTCCGGCGCACACCATTTGGGTCCCACCACACTTTCTAGGGCGTTCTGCGCACACCCATTTGGGTCCCGCCACTTTCTACGGCGTCCGGCGCACTCTCATTCGGGTCCCACACACTTTCTAGGGCGTACTGCGCACACCCATTTGGGTCCCGCACGCTTTCTACGGCGTCCGGCGCACTCCCACGTGGGTCCCGCACACTTTCTACGGCGTCCGGCGCACTTTCATTTGGGTCCCGCACACTTTCTCCGGCGGCCGGCGCCCTCTCATTTGGGTCCCGCACACTTTCTTCGGCGTCCGGCGCACTCTCATTTGGGTCCCACACACTTTCTAGGGCGTTCTGCGCACACCCACTTGGGTCCCGCACACTTTCTATGGCGTCCGGCGCGCTCTCATTTGGTTCCCACACACTTTATAGGGCGTTCTGCGCACACCCACTTGGGTCCCGCACACTTTCTACGGCGTTCAGCAAACACCCATTTGGGTCCCACACACTTTCTACGGTGTTCTGCGCACACCCATTTGGGTTCCGCACACTTTCTACGGCGTCCGGCGCAGTCCCACTTGGGTCCCGCACACTTTCTACGGCGTCCGGCGCACTCTCATTTGGGTCCCACACACTTTCTAGGGCGTTCTGCGCACACCCGTTTGGGTCCCGCACACTTTATACGGCGTCCGGCGCACTCTCATTTGGGTCCCACACACTTTCTAGGGCGTCCGGCGCAGTCCCACTTGGGTCCCGCACACTTTCTACGGCGTCCGGCGCACTCTAATTTGGGTCCCACACACTTTCTAGGGCGTTCTGCGCACACCCATTTGGGTCCCGTGCACTTTCTACGGCGTCCGGCGCACACCCATTTGGGTCCCACACACTTTCTAGGGCGTTCTGCGCACACCCATTGGGGTCTCGCACACTTTCTACGGCGTCCAGCGCACACCCATTTGGGTCCCGCACACTTTCTACGGCGTCCGGCGCACTCTCACTTGGGTCCCGCACACTTTCTACGGCGTCCGGCGCACTCTAATTTGGGTCCCACACACTTTCTAGGGCGTTCTGCGCACACCCATTTGGGTCCCGTGCACTGTCTACGGTGTCCGGCGCACACCCATTTGGGTCCCACACACTTTCTACGGCGTTCTGCGCACACCCATTTGGGTCTCGCACACTTTCTACGGCGTCCGGCGCACACCCATTTGGGTCCCGCACACTTTCTACGGCGTCCGGCGCACTCTCACTTGGGTCCCGCACACTTTCTACGGCGTCCGGCGCGCTCTCATTTGGGTCCCGCACACTTTCTACGGCGTCCGGCGCACACCCATTTGGGTCCCGCACACTTTCTACGGCGTCCGGCGCACTCTCACTTGGGTCCCGCACACTTTCTATGGCGTCCGGCGCGCTCTCATTTGGTTCCCACACACTTTATAGGGCGTTCTGCGCACACCCACTTGGGTCCCGCACACTTTCTACGGCGTTCTGCAAACACCCATTTGGGTCCCACACACTTTCTACGGTGTTCTGCGCACACCCATTTGGGTTCCGCACACTTTCTACGGCGTCCGGCGCAGTCCCACTTGGGTCCCGCACACTTTCTACGGCGTCCGGCGCACTCTCATTTGGGTCCCACACACTTTCTAGGGCGTTCTGCGCACACCCATTTGGGTCCCGCACACTTTCTACGGCGTTCTGCGCACACCCGTTTGGGTCCCGCACACTTTATACGGCGTCCGGCGCACTCTCATTTGGGTCCCACACACTTTCTAGGGCGTCCGGCGCAGTCCCACTTGGGTCCCGCACACTTTCTACGGCGTCCGGCGCACTCTAATTTGGGTCCCACACACTTTCTAGGGCGTTCTGCGCACACCCATTTGGGTCCCGTGCACTTTCTACGGCGTCCGGCGCACACCCATTTGGGTCCCACACACTTTCTAGGGCGTCCAGCGCACACCCATTTGGGTCCCGCACACTTTCTACGGCGTCCGGCGCACTCTCACTTGGGTCCCGCACACTTTCTACGGCGTCCGGCGCACTCTCACTTGGGTCCCGCACACTTTCTACGGCGTCCGGCGCACTCTAATTTGGGTCCCACACACTTTCTAGGGCGTTCTGCGCACACCCATTTGGGTCCCGTGCACTGTCTACGGTGTCCGGCGCACTCTCACTTGGGTCCCGCACACTTTCTACGGCGTCCGGCGCGCTCTCATTTGGGTCCCGCACACTTTCTACGGTGTCCGGCGCACACCCATTTGGGTCCCGCACACTTTCTACGGCGTCCGGCGCACTCTCACTTGGGTCCCGCACACTTTCTATGGCGTCCGGCGCGCTCTCATTTGGTTCCCACACACTTTCTACGGCGTTCTGCAAACACCCATTTGGGTCCCACACACTTTCTACGGTGTTCTGCGCACACCCATTTGGGTTCCGCACACTTTCTACGGCGTCCGGCGCAGTCCCACTTGGGTCCCGCACACTTTCTACGGCGTCCGGCGCACTCTCATTTGGGTCCCACACACTTTCTAGGGCGTTCTGCGCACACCCATTTGGGTCCCGCACACTTTCTACGGCGTTCTGCGCACACCCGTTTGGGTCCCGCACACTTTATACGGCGTCCGGCGCACTCTCATTTGGGTCCCACACACTTTCTAGGGCGTCCGGCGCAGTCCCACTTGGGTCCCGCACACTTTCTACGGCGTCCGGCGCACTCTAATTTGGGTCCCACACACTTTCTAGGGCGTTCTGCGCACACCCATTTGGGTCCCGTGCACTTTCTACGGCGTCCGGCGCACACCCATTTGGGTCCCACACACTTTCTAGGGCGTTCTGCGCACACCCATTGGGGTCTCGCACACTTTCTACGGCGTCCAGCGCACACCCATTTGGGTCCCGCACACTTTCTACGGCGTCCGGCGCACACCCATTTGGGTCCCGCACACTTTCTACGGCGTCCGGCGCACTCTCACTTGGGTCCCGCACACTTTCTACGGCGTCCGGCGCACTCTAATTTGGGTCCCACACACTTTCTAGGGCGTTCTGCGCACACCCATTTGGGTCCCGCACACTTTCTACGGCGTCCGGCGCACACCCATTTGGGTCCCACACACTTTCTAGGGCGTTCTGCGCACACCCATTTGGGTCTCGCACACTTTCTACGGCGTCCGGCGCACACCCATTTGGGTCCCGCACACTTTCTACGGCGTCCGGCGCACTCTCACTTGGGTCCCGCACACTTTCTACGGCGTCCGGCGCGCTCTCATTTGGGTCCCGCACACTTTCTACGGCGTTCTGCGCACACCCGTTTGGGTCCCGCACACTTTATACGGCGTCCGGCGCACTCTCATTTGGGTCCCGCACACTTTCTACGGCGTCCGGCGCACTCTCATTTGGGTCCCACACACTTTCTAGGGCGTTCTGCGCACACCCATTTGGGTCCCGCACACTTTCTACGGCGTCCGGCGCACTCTCATTTGGGTCCCGCACACTTTCTACGGCGTTCTGCGCACACCCATTTGGGTCCCGCACACTTTCTACGGCGTCCGGCGCGCTCTCATTTGGGTGCCGCACACTTTCTACGGCGTCTGGCGCACACCCATTTGGGTCCCGCACACTTTCTACGGCGTTCTGCGCACACCCGTTTGGGTCCCGCACACTTTATACGGCGTCCGGCGCACTCTCATTTGGGTCCCACACACTTTCTAGGGCGTTCTGCGCACACCCATTTGGGTCCCGTGCACTTTCTACGGCGTCCGGCGCACACCCATTTGGGTCCCGCACACTTTCTACGGCGTCCGGCGCACTCTCACTTGGGTCCCGCACACTTTCTACGGCGTCCGGCGCACTCTAATTTGGGTCCCACACACTTTCTACTGCGTCCGACGCACTCTCATTTGGGTCCCGCACCCTTTCTACGCCGTCCGGCGCACACCCATTTGGGTCTCGCACACTTTCTACGGCGTCCGGCGCACACCCATTTGGGTCCCGCACACTTTCTACGGCGTGCGGCGCACTCTCATTTGGGTCCCACACACTTTCTACGGCGTCCGGCGCGCACTCATTTGGGTCCCACACACTTTCTACGGCGTTCTGCGCACACCCATTTGGGTCCCGCACACTTTCTACGGCGTCCGGCGCACACCCAATTGGGTCCCGCACACTTTCTACGGCGTCCGGCGCACTCTCATTTGGGTCCCGCACACTTTCTAGGGCGTCCGGCGCACACCCATTTGGGTCCCGCACACTTTCTACGGCGTCCGGCGCACTCTCATTTGGGTCCCACACACTTACTACGGCGTTCTGCGCACACCCATTTGGGTCCCGCACACTTTCTACGGCGTCCGGCGCACACCCATTTGGGTCCCGCACACTTTCTACGGCGTCCGGCGCACTCTCATTTGGGTCCCACACACTATCTAGGGCGTTCTGCGCACACCCATTTGGGTCCCCCACACTTTCTACGGCGTCCGGCGCACTCCCATTTGGGTCCCGCACACTTTCTACGGCGTCCGGCGCACTCTCATTTGGGTCCCACACACTTACTACGGCGTTCTGCGCACACCCATTTGGGTCTCGCACACTTTCTACGGCGTCCGGCGCACACCCATTTGGGTCCCGCACACTTACTACGGCGTTCTGCGCACATCCATTTGGGTCCCGCACACTTTCTACGGCGTCCGGCGCACTCTCATTTGGGTCCCACACACTTTCTAGGGCGTTCTGCGCACACCCATTCGGGTCCCGCACACTTTCTACGGCGTCCGGCGCACACCCATTTGGGACCCACACACTTTCTACGGCGTTCTGCGCACACCCATTCGGGTCCCGCACACTTTCTACGGCGTCCGGCGCACTCTCATTTGGGTCCCACACACTTTCTAGGGCGTTCTGCGCACACCCATTCGGGTCCCGCACACTTTCTACGGCGTCCGGCGCACTCTCATTTGGGTCCCACACACTTTCTAGGGCGTCCGGCGCACACCCATTTGGGTCCCGCACACTTTCTACGGCGTCCGGCGCACTCTCATTTGGGTCCCACACACTTTCTAGGGCGTTCTGCGCACACCCATTTGGGTCCCGCACACTTTCTACGGCGTCCGGCGCACTCCCACTTGGGTCCCGCACACTTTCTACGGCGTTCTGCGCACACCCATTTGGGTCCCACACACTTTCTAGGGCGTTCTGCGCACACCCATTTGGGTCCCGCACACTTTCTACGGCGTCCGGCGCACTCTCATTTGGGTCCCGCACACTTTCTACGGCGTCCGGCGCACTCTCATTTGGGTCCCACACACTTTCTAGGGCGTTCTGCGCACACCCATTTGGGTCCCGCACACTTTCTACGGCGTCCGGCGCACTCTCATTTGGGTCCCGCACACTTTCTACGGCGTCCGGCGTACTCTCATTTGTGTTCCACACACTTTCTATGGCGTCCGGTGCACTCTCATTTGGGTCCCGCACACTTTCTACGGCGTCCGGCGCACTCTCATTTGTGTCCCGCACACTTTCTACGGTGTCCGGCGCACCCCACTTTGATCCCGCACACCTTCTACGGCGTCCGGCGCACTCTCATTTTGGTCCGCACACTTTCTATGGCGTCCGGCGCACTTTCATTTGGGTCCCACACACTTTCTAGGGCGTTCTGCGCACACCCATTTGGGTCCCGCACACTTTCTACGGCGTCCGGCGCACACCCATTTGGGTCCCACACACTTTCTAGGGCGTTCTGCGCACACCCATTTGGGTCCCGCACACTTTCTACGGCGTCCGGCGCACACCCATTTGGGTCCCGCACACTTTCTACGGCGTCCGGCGCACTCTCACGTGGGTCCCGCACACTTTCTACGGCTTCCGGCGAACACCCATTTGGGTCCCGCACACTTTCTACGGCGTCCGGCGCACTCTCACTTGGGTCCTACACACTTTCTAGGGCGTCCGGCGCGCTCTCATTTGGTTCCCACACACTTTCTAGGGCGTTCTGCGCACACCCATTTGGGTCCCGCACACTTTCTACGGCGTCCGGCGCACACCCATTTGGGTCCCACTCACTTTCTACGGCGTTCTGCGCACACCCATTTAGGTCCCGCACACTTTCTACGGCGTCCGGCGCACTCTCATTTGGGTCTCGCACACTTTCTACGGCGTCCGGCGCACTCATTTGGGTCCCACACACTTTCTCCGGCGTTCTGCGCACTCTCATTTGGGTCCCGCACACTTTCTACGGCGTCCGGCGCACTCTCATTTGGGTCCCGCACACTTTCTACGGCGTCCGGCGCACTCTCATTTGGGTCCCACACACTTTCTAGGGCGTTCTGCGCACACCCATTTGGGTCCCGCACACTTTCTACGGCGTCCGGCGCACACCCATTTGGGTCCCACTCACTTTCTACGGCGTTCTGCGCACACCCATTAAGGTCCCGCACACTTTCTACGGCGTCCGGCGCACACTCATTTGGGTCCCGCACACTTTCTACGGCGTTCTGCGCACACCCATTTGGGTCCCGCACACTTTCTACGGCGTCCGGCGCACTCTCATTTGGGTCCCACACACTTTCTAGGGCGTTCTGCGCACACCCATTTGGGTCCCGCACACTTTCTACGGCGTCCGGCGCACTCTCATTTGGGTCCCACACACTTTCTACGGCGCCCGGCGCACACCCATTTGGGTCCCGCCCACTTTCTACGGCGTCCGGCGCACACCCATTTGGGTCCCGCACACTTTCTACGGCGTCCGGCGCACTCTCATTTGGGTCCCATACACTTTCCACAGCGTTCTGCGCACACCCATTTGGGTCCCGCACACTTTCTACGGTGTCCGGCGCACACCCATTTGGGTCCCGCACACTTTCTACGGCGTCCGGCGCACTCTCATTTGGGTCCCGCACACTTTCTACGGCGTCCGGCGCACTCCCATTTGGGTCCCACACACTTTCTACGGCGTTCTGCGCACACCCATTTGGGTCCCGCACACTTTCTACGGCGTCCGGCGCACACCCATTTGGGTCCCACACACTTTCTACGGCGTTCTGCGCACACTAATTTGGGTCCCGCACACTTTCTACGGCGTCCGGCGCACACTCATTTGGGTCCCACAGACTTTCTACGGCGTTCTGCGCACACCCATTTGGGTCCCGTACACTTTCTACGGCATCCTGCGAACTCTCATTTGGGTTCCACACACTTTCTACGGCGTCCTGCGCACACCCATTTGGGTCCCGCACACTTTCTACGGCGTCCGGCGCACACCCATTTGGGTCCCGCACACTTTCTACGGCGTCCGGCGCACTCTCATTTGGGTCCCACACACTTACTACGGCGTTCTGCGCACATCCATTTGGGTCCCGCACACTTTTTACGGCGTCCGGCGCACTCTCATTTGGGTCCCGCACACTTTCTACGGCGTCCGACGCACTCTCATTTGGGTCCCACACACTTTCTACGGCGTTCTGCGCACACCCATTTGAGTCCGGCACTTTCTACGGTGTTTAACGCACTCTCATTTGAGTCCCACACATTTGCTACGGCGTTCTGCGCACACCCATTTGGGTCCCGCACACTTTCTACGGCGTCCGGCGCACTCTCATTTGGGTCCCACACACTTTCTACGGCGTTCTGCGCACACCCATTAGGGTCCCGCACACTTTCTACGGCGTCCGGCGCACACTCATTTGGGTCCCACACACTTTCTACGGCGTTCTGCGCACACCCATTAAGGTCCCGCACACTTTCTACGGCGTCCGGCGCCCACTCATTTGGGTCCCGCACACTTTCTACGGCGTCCGGCGCACACCCATTTGGGTCCCGCACACTTTCTACGGCGTCCTGCGCACACCCATTTGGGTCCCGCACTTTCTACGGCGTCCGGCGCACACTCATTTGGGTCCCACACACTTTCTACGGCGTCCTGCGCACACCCATTTGGGTCCCGCACACTTTCTACGGCGTCCGGCGCACTCCACTCTGGGTCCCGCACACTTTCTACGGCGTCCGGCGCACTCTCATTTGGGTCCCACACACTTTCTACGGCGTTCTGCGCACACCCATTTGGGTCCCGCACACTTTCTACGGCGTCCGGCGCACTCCATTTGGGTCCCGCACACTTTCTACGGCGTCCGGCGCACTCTCATTTGGGTCTCGCACTTTCTACGGCGTCCGGCGCACTCTCATTTGGGTCCAACACACTTTCTACGGCATTCTGCGCACACCCATTTGGGTCCCGCTAACTTTCTACGGCGTCCGCCGCACTCCCATTTGCGTCCCACACACTTTCTACAGCGTCCGGCGCACTCTCATTTGGGTCCCGCACACTTTCTACGGCGTCCGGCGCACTCTCATTTGCGTCCCACACACTTTCTACGGCGTCCGGCGCACTCTCATTTGGGTCCCACACACTTTCTACGGCGTTCTGCGCACACCCATTTGGGTCCCGCACACTTTCTACGGCGTCCGGCGCACTCTCACTTGGGTCCCACACACGTTCTACGGCGTCTTGCGCACACTTATTTGGGTCCCGCACACTTTCTACGGCGTCCGGTGCACTCTCATTTGGGTCCCACACACTTTCTACGGCGTTCTGCGCACACCCATTTGGGTCCCGCACACTTTCTACGGCGTCCGGTGCACTCTCATTTGGGTCCCACACACTTTCTACGGCGTTCTGCGCACACCCATTTGGGTCCCGCACACTTTCTACGGCGTCCGGCGCACTCTCATTTGGGTCCCACACACTTTCTACGGCGTTCTGCGCACACCCATTTAGGTCCCGCACACTTTCTACGGCGTCCGGCGCACTCTCATTTGGGTCTCGCACACTTTCTACGGCGTCCGGCGCACTCTCATTTGGGTCCCACACACGTTCTACGGCGTTCTGCGCACACCCATTTGGGTCCCGCACACTTTCTACGGCGTCCGGCGTACTCTCTTGTGGGTCCCGCACACTTTCTACGGCGTCCGGCGCACCCCCATTTGGGTCCCGCCCCCTTCCTCCGCCGTCCGGCGCACTCTCATTTGGGTCCCGCACACTTTCTACGGCGTCCGGCGCACTCTCATTTGGGTCCCACACACTTTCTACGGCGTTCTGCGCACACCCATTTGGGTCCCGCACACTTTCTACGGCGTCCGGCGCACTCTCATTTGAGTCCCACACACTTTCTACGGCGTTCTGCGCACACCCATTTGGGTCCCGCACACTTTCTACGGCGTCCGGCGCACTCCACTTGGGTCCCGCACACTTTCTACGGCGTCCGGCGCACTCTCACTTGGGTCCCACACACTTTCTACGGCGTTCTGCGCACACCCATTTGGGTCCCGCACACTTTCTACGGCGTCCGGCGCACTCTCATTTGGGTCCCACACACTTTCTACGGCATTCTGCGCACACCCATTTGGGTCTCGCACTTGCTACGGCGTCCGGCGCACACCCATTTGGGTCCCGCACACTTTATACGGCGTCCGGCGCACTCTCATTTGGGTCCAACACACTTTCTACGGCATTGTGCGCACTCTCATTTGGGTCCCGCACACTTTCTACGGCGTCCGGCGCACTCTCATTTGGGGTCCCACACACTTTCTATGGCGTCCGGCGCACTCTCATTTGGGTCCCACACACTTTCTACGGCGTTCTGCGCACACCCATTTGTGTCCCGCACACTTTCTACGGCGTTCTGCGCACACCCATTTGGGCCCCTCTCACCTTCTCCCCCGTCCGGCGCACTCTCATTTGGGTCCCACATTCTTTCTACGGCGTTCTGCGCGCACCCATTTAGGTCCCGCACACTTTCTGCGGCGTCCGGCGCACTCTCATTTGGGTCCCGCACACTTTTTACGGCGTCCGGCGCCCTCTCGTTTGTGTCCCTCCCACTTTCTACGGCGTTCTGCGTACACCCATTTGGGTCCCGCACACTTTCTACGGCGTCCGGCGCACTCTCGTTTGGGTCCCACCAACTTTCTACGGCGTTCTGCGTACACCCATTTGGGTCCCGCACACTTTCTACCGCGTCCGGCGCACTCCCACTCGGGTCCCGCACACTTTCTACGGCGTCCGGCGCACTCTCATTTGGGTCCCGCACACTTTCTACGGCGTCCGGCGCACTCCTACTTTGGTTTCACACACTTTCTACGGCGTTCTGCGCACACCCATTTGGGTCCCGCACTTTCTACGGCGTCCGGCGCACTCTCATTTGGGTCCCACACACTTTCTACGGCGTTCTGCGCACACCCATTTGGGTCCCGCACACTTTCTACGGCGTTCTGCGCACACCCATTTGGGTCCCGCACTTTCTACGGCGTCCGGCCCACTCTCATTTCGGTCCCACACACTTTGTACGGCGTCCGGCGCACTCTCATTTGGGTCCCGCCCACTTTCTACGGCGTCCGGCGCACTCTCATTTGAGTCCCGCACACTTTCTACGGCGTCCGGCGCACTCTCATTTGGGTCCCACACACTTACTACGGCGTTCTGCGCACATCCATTTGGGTCCCGCACTCTTTCTACGGCGTCCGGCGCACTCTCATTTGGGACCCACACACTTACTACGGCGTTCTACGCACATCCATTTTCGTCCCACACTCTCTACGGCGTCCGGCGCACTCCCATTTGGGTCCCATACACTTTCTACAGCGTTCTGCGCACACCCATTTGGGTCCCGCACACCTTCTACGGCGTCTGGCGCACTCTCATTTGAGTCCCACACACTTTCTACGGCGTCCGATGCACTCTCATTTGGGTCCCGCACTCTTTCTACGGCCTTCTGCGCACACACATTTGGGTCCCACACACATACTACGGCGTTCTGCGCACATCCATTGGGGTCCCGCACACTTTCTACGGCGTCCGGCGCACACCCATTTGGGTCCCGCACACTTTCTACGGCGTCCAACGCACTCCCACTTGGGTCCCGCACGCTTTCTACGGCGTTCTGCGCATGCCCATTTGGGTCCCGCACACTTTCTACGGCGTGCGGCGCACTCTCGTCTGGCTCCCGCACACTTTCTACGGCGTCCGGCGCACACCCATTTGGGCCCCGCACACTTTCTACGGCGTCCTCCGCACTCCCACTTGGGTCCCGCACACTTTCTAAGGCATCCGGCGCACTCTCATTTGGGTCCCGCACACTTTCTACGGCGTTGTGCGCCCACCCATTTGGGTCCCGCACACTTTCTACGGCGTTCGGCTCACTCTCATTTGGATCCCACACACTTTCTAGGGCGTTCTGCGCACTCTCATTTGGGTCCGGCACACTTTCTACGGCGTTCGGCGCACTCCCACTTGGGTCCCGCACACTTTCTACGGCGGCCGGCGCACTCTAATTTGGGTCCCGCCCCCTTTCTACGGCGTTCTGCGCACTCTCATTTGGATCCCGCACACTTTCTACGGCGTCCGGCGCACTCTCATTTAGATCCCACACACTTTAACGGGCGTTCTGCGCACTCCCACTTTGGTCCCGCACACTTTCTACAGAGTCAGGCGCACTCTAATTTGGGTCCCACACACTTTCTACGGCGTTCTGAGCACACACATTTGCGTCCCGCACATTTCCTACGGCGTCAGGCGCAATCTCATTTGGGTCCCACACACTTTCTACGGCGCTCTGCGCACACCCATTTGGGTCTCGCACACTTTCTACGGCATTCTGCGCACACCCATTTGGGTCCCGCACACTTTCTACGGCGTCCGGCGCACTCTCACTTGGGTCCCACACACTTTCTACGGCGTTCTGCGCACACCCATTTAGGTCCCGCACACTTTCTACGGCGTCCGGCGCACTCTCATTTGGGTCTCGCACACTTTCTACGGCGTCCGGCGCACTCTCATTTGGGTCCCGCACACTTTCTACGGCGTCCGGCACACTCTCATTTGGGTCTCGCACACTTTCTACGGCGTTCTGTGCACACCCATTTGTGTCCCGCACACTTTCTACGGCGTCCGGCGCACTCTCGTTTGGGTCTCGTACAGTTTCTACGGCGTCCGGCGCACTCTCATTTGGGTCCCGCACACTTTCTACGGCGTTCTGCGCACACCAATTTGGGTCCCACACACTTTCTACGGCGTTCTGCGCACACCCATTTGGGTCCCACACACTTTCTACGGCATTCTGCGCACACCCATTTGGGTCCCGCTAACTTTCTACGGCGTCCGGCGCACTCTCATTTGGGTCCCACACACTTTCTACGGCGTTCTGCGCACACCCATTTGGGTCTCGCACACTTTCTACGGCATTCTGCGCACACCCATTTGGGTCCCGCACACTTTCTACGGCGTCCGGCGCACTCTCATTTGGCTTCCAAACACTTTCCAGGGCGTTCTGCGCACACCCATTTGGGTCCCGCACTTTCTACGGCGTCCGGCCCACTCTCATTTCGGTCCCACACACTTTGTACGGCGTCCGGCGCACTCTCATTTGGGTCCCACACCCTTTCTACGGCGTTCTGCGCACACCAATTTGGGTACCGCACTCTCTACGGCGTCCGGCGCTTTCTCATTTGGGTCCCACACCCTTTCTACGGCGTTCTGCGCACACCAATTTGGGTACCGCACTCTCTACGGCGTCCGGCGCTTTCTCATTTGGGTCCCACACCCTTTCTACGGCGTTCTGCGCACACCAATTTGGGTACCGCACTCTCTACGGCGTTCTGCGCACACCAATTTGGGTACCGCACTCTCTACGGCGTCCGGCGCTTTCTCATTTGGGTCCCACACCCTTTCTACGGCGTTCTGCGCACACCAATTTGGGTACCGCACTCTCTACGGCGTCCGGCGCACTCTCATTTGGGTCCCACACCCTTTCTACGGCGTTCTGCGCACACCTATTTGGGTCCCGCACCCTTTCTACGGCGTTCTGCGCACTTCCACTTGGGTCCCGCACACTTTCTTCGGCGTCCTGCGCACTCTCATTTGGGTCCCACACCCTTTCTACGGCGTTCTGCGCACACCTATCTGGGTCCCGCACCCTTTCTACGGCGTTCTGCGCACTCTCATTTGAGTCCCGCACACTTTCTACGGGGTCAGGCGCACTCTCATTTGGGTCCCGCACACTTTCTACGGCGTTCTGCGCACACCCATTTGGATCCCGCACACTTTCGACGGCGTCCGGTGCACTCTCATTTGGATCCCACACACTTTCTACGGCGTTCTGCGCACACCAATTTGGGTCCCGCACACTTTCTGCGGCGTCCGGCGCACTCTCATTTGGGTCCCCCACACTTACTACGGCGTTCTGCGCACACCCATTTGGGTCCCGCACACTTTCTACGGCGTCCGGCGCACACCCATTTGGGTCCCGCACACTTTCTACGGCGTCCGGCGCACTCTCTTTTGGGTGCCACACACTATCTACGGCATTCTGCGCACACCCATTTGGGTCCGCACACTTTCTACGGCGTTCTGCGCACACCCATTTGGGTCCCGCACACTTTCTACGGCGTTCTGCGCACACCCATTTGGGTCCCGCACTTTCTACGGCAACCGGCGCACTCTCATTTGGGTCTCGCACACTTTCTACGGCGTTCTGTGCACACCCATTTGTGTCCCGCACACTTTCTACGGCGTCCGGCGCACTCTCATTTGGGTCCCGCACACTTTCTACGGCGTCCGGTGCACTCTCATTTGGGTCCCACACACTTTCTACGGCGTCCGGCGCACTCCCACTTGGGTCCCGCACACTTTCTGCGGCGTCCGGCGCACTCTCATTTGGGTCCCGCACACCTTCTACGGCGTCCGGCGCACACCCACTTGGGTCCCGCACAGTTTCTACGGCGTCCTGCGCACTCCCACTTGGGTCCCGCACACTTTCTGCGGCGTCCGGCGCTCTCTCATTTGGGTCCCGCACACTTTCTACGGCGTTCTGCGCACACCCATTTGGGTCCCACACACTTTCTACGGCGTTCTGCGCACACCCATTTGGGTCCCGCACACTTTCTACGGCGTCCGGTGCACTCTCATTTGGGTCCCACACACTTTCTACGGCGTTCTGCGCACACCCATTTGGGTCCCGCACACTTTCTACGGCATTCTGCGCACACCCATTTGGGTACCGCACTCTCTACGCCGTCCGGCGCACTCTCATTTGGGTCCCACACCCTTTCTACGGCGTTCTGCGCACACCAATTTGGGTCTTGCACACTTTCTACGGCGTCCGGCGCACTCTCATTTGGGTCCCGCACACTTTCTACGGCGTGTGGCGCACTCTCGTTTGGGTCCCGCACACTTTCTACGGCGTTCTGCGCACACCAATTTGGGGCCCGCACGCTCTCTTCGGCGTCCGGCGCACTCTCACTTGGGTCCAACCCTCTTTCTACGGCGTTCTGCGCACACCCATTTGGATCCCGCACACTTCCTACGGCGTCCGGCGCACTCTCATTTGGGTCCCACACACTTTCTACGGCGTTCTGCGCACCCCCATGTGGATCCCGCACACTTTCTACGGCGTTCTGCGCACACCAATTTGGGTCCCGCACTTTCTACGGCGTCCGGCGCACTCTCATGTGGGACACCCACACTTTCTACGGCGTTCTGCGCACACTCATTTGGGTCCCGCACCCTTTCTACGGCGTCCGGCGCACTCTCATTTGGGTCCCACACTCTTTCTACGGCGTCCGGCGCACACCCATTTGGGTCCCACATACTTTCCAGGGCGTTCTGCGCACACCCATTTGGGTCCCGCACTTTCTACGGCGTCCGGCCCACTCTCATTTGGGTCCCACACACTTTGTACGGCGTCCGGCGCACTCTCATTCGGGTTCCACACACTTTCTAGGGCGGTCTGCGCACACCCACTTGGGTCCCGCACACTTTCTAAGGCGTCCGGCGCACTCCCATATGGGTCCCGCGCACTTTCTACGGCGTCCGGCGCACTCTCATTTGGGTCCCACACCCTTTCTACGGCGTTCTGCGCACACCAATTTGGGTACCGCACTCTCTACGGCGTCCGGCGCACTCTCATTTGGGTCCCACACCCTTTCTACGGCGTTCTGCGCACACCTATCTGGGTCCCGCACCCTTTCTACGGCGTTCTGCGCACACCAATTTGGGTACCGCACTCTCTACGGCGTCCGGCGCACTCTCATTTGGGTCCCACACCCTTTCTACGGCGTTCTGCGCACACCAATTTGGGCACCGCACTCTCTACGGCGTCCGTCGCACTCTCATTTGGGTCCCACACCCTTTCTACGGCTATCTGCGCACACCTATTTGGGTCCCGCACC
The DNA here is from genome assembly GCA_029168955.1 of Aplectana chamaeleonis. Taxonomy (NCBI): domain Eukaryota; kingdom Metazoa; phylum Nematoda; class Chromadorea; order Rhabditida; family Cosmocercidae; genus Aplectana; species Aplectana chamaeleonis. The sequence goes on from JAPDOI010000752.1 coordinate 22,430, forward strand.
CTTTCTACGGCGTTCTGCGCACACCAAATTGGGTACCGCACTCTCTACGGCGTCCGGCGCTTTCTCATTTGGGTCCCACACCCTTTCTACGGCGTTCTGCGCACACCAATTTGGGTACCGCACTCTCTACGGCGTCCGGCGCTTTCTCATTTGGGTCCCACACCCTTTCTACGGCGTTCTGCGCACACCTATCTGGGTCCCGCACCCTTTCTACGGCGTTCTGCGCACACCAATTTGGGTACCGCACTCTCTACGGCGTCCGGCGCACTCTCATTTGGGTCCCACACCCTTTCTACGGCGTTCTGCGCACACCTATCTGGGTCCCGCACCCTTTCTACGGCGTTCTGCGCACACCAATTTGGGTACCGCACTCTCTACGGCGTCCGGCGCACTCTCATTTGGGTCCCACACCCTTTCTACGGCGTTCTGCGCACACCTATTTGGGTCCCGCACCCTTTCTACGGCGTCCGGCGCACTCCCACTTGAGTCCCGCACACTTTCTACGGCGTCCGGCGCACTCTCATTTAGGTCCCACATACTTTCTACGGCGTTCTGCGCACACCAATTTGGGCCCCGCACACTTTCTACGGCGTCCGGCGCACTCTCATTTAGGTCCCACATACTTTCTACGGCGTTCTGCGCACTCTTATTTAGGTCCCACACACTTTCTACGGCGTTCTGCGCACACCCATTTGGGTCCCGCACACTTTCTGCGGCGTCCGGCGCACTCTCAATTGGGCTCCACACACTTTCTACGGCGTTCTGCGCACACCCACTTGGGTTCCGCACACTTTCTATGGCGTTCTGCGCACACCCATTTGGGTCCCGCACACTTTCTACGGCGTCCGGCGCACTCTAATTGGGTTCCACACACTTTCTACGGAGTTCTGCGCACACCTATTTGGGTCCCTCACACTTTATACGGCGTCCGGTGCATTCTTATTTGGGTCCCAACCACTTTCTACGGCGTTCTGCGCACACCCATTTGGGTCCCGCACACTTTCTAGGGCGTCCGGCACACTCCAATTTGGGTCCCGCACACTTTCTACGGCGTCCGGCTCACTCTCATCTGGGTCCCACACACTTTCTACGGCGTCCGACGCTCTCTCATTTGGGCCCCGCACACATTCTACGGCGTCCGGCGCACACACATTTGGGTCCCGCACACTTTCTACAGCGTTCTGCGTACACCCATTTGGTTCCCGCACACTCTCTACGGCGTTCGGCGCACTTTCATTTGGATCCCACACACTTTCTATGGCGTTCCGCGCACACCCATTTGGGTCCCGCACACTTTCTACGGCGTTCTGCGCACACCCATTTGGGTCCCGCACACTCTCTACGGCGTCCGGCGCACTCTCATTTGGGTCCCACACACTTTCTAGGGCGTTCTGCGCACACCCATTTGGGTCCCGCACACTTTCTACGGCGTCCGGCGCACTCCCACTTGGGTCCCGCACACTTTCTACGGCGTTCTGCGCACACCCATTTGGGTCCCGCACACTTTCTACGGCGTTCTGCGCACGCCCATTTGGGTCCCGCACACTTTCTACGGCGTTCTGCGCACACCAATTTGGGTCCCGCACTTTTTTACGGCGTCCGGCATACTCTCATTTGGGTCCCACACACCTACTACGGCGTTCTGCGCACACCTATTTGGGTCCTGCACACTTTCTACGGCGTCCGGCGCACTCCCATGTGGGTCCCGCACACTTTCTACGGCGTCCGGCGCACTCTCATTTGGGTCCCGCACACTTTCTACGGCGTTCTGCGCACACCCATTTGGGGCCCGCACATTTTCCACAGCGTCCGGCGCACACCAATTTGGGTCCCACACACTTTCTACGGCGTCCTGCGCTCTCTCATTTGGGTCCCACACACTTTCTACGGCGTTCTGCGCACACCAATTTGGGTCCCGCACACTTTCTACGGCGTCCGGCGCACTCTCATTTGGGTCCCGCACACTTTCTACGGCGTCCGGCGTACTCCCACGTGGGTCCCGCACACTTTCTACGGCGTCCGGCACACTCCCACTTGGGTCCCCCACACTTTCTACGGCGTCCGGCGCACTCCCACGTGGGTCCCGCACACTTTCTACGGCGTTCTGCGCACACCAATTTGGGCCCCGCCCCCTTTCTACGGCGTCCGGCGTACTCTCATTTGGGTCCCACACACCTACTACGGCGTTCTGCGCACACCTATTTGGGTCCCCCACACTTACTACGGCGTTCTGCGCACACCAATTTGGGTCCCGCACACTTTCTACGGCGTCCGGCGCACTCTCATTTGGGTCCCACGCGCTTTCTACGGCATTCTGCGCACACCCATTTGGGTCCCGCACACTTTCTACGGCGTCCGGCGCACTCTCATTTGGGTCCCACACACTTTCTACGGCGTTCTGCGCACACCAATTTGGGTCCCACACTTTCTACGGCGTCCGGCGCACACCCATTTGGGTCCCACATACTTTCTAGGGCGTTCTGCGCACACCCATTTGGGTCCCGCACTTTCTACGGCGTCCGGCCCACTCTCATTTCGGTCCCACACACTTTGTACGGCGTCCGGCGCACTCTCATTTGGGTCCCGCCCACTTTCTACGGCGTTCTGCGCACACCCATTTGGGTCCCGCACACTTTCTACGGCGTCCGGCGCACTCTCATTTGGGTCCCACACACTTTCTACGGCGTTCTGCGCACACCTATTTGGGTCCCGCACACTTTCTACGGCGTTCTGCGCACACCAATTTGGGTCCCGCACACTTTCTACGGCGTCCGGCGCACACTCATTTGGGTCCCGCACACTTTCTACGGCGTCCGGCGCACTCTCATTTGGGTCCCACACACTTTCTACGGCGTTCTGCGCACACCAATTTAGGTCCCGCACACTTTCTACGGCGTCCGGCGCACTCTCATTTGGGTCCCGCACACTTTCTACGGCGTCCTGCGCACACCTATTTGGGTCCCGCACACTTTCTACGGCGTTCTGCGCACACCAATTTGGGTCCCCCACTCTTTCTACGACGTCCGGCGCACTCTCATTTGGGTCCCACACACTTTCTACGGCGTTCTGCGCACACCCATTTGGGTCCCACACACTTTCTAGAGCGTTCTGCGCACACTCATTTGGGTCCCGCACACTTTCTACGGCGTCCGGCGCACTCTCATTTGGGTCCCGCACCCTTTCTACGGCGTTCTGCGCACATCAATTTGGGTACCGCACTCTCTACGGCGTCCGGCGCTTTCTCATTTGGGTCCCGCACCCTTTCTACGGCGTTCTGCGCACACCAATTTGGGTACCGCACTCTCTACGGCGTCCGGCGCACTCTCATTTGGGTCCCACACCCTTTCTACGGCGTTCTGCGCACACCTATTTGGGTCCCGCACCCTTTCTACGGCGTTCTGCGCACATCAATTTGGGTCCCGCACACTTTCTACGGCGTCCGGCGCACTCTCATTTGGGTCCCGCACCCTTTCTACGGCGTTCTGCGCACACCAAATTGGGTACCGCACTCTCTACGGCGTCCGGCGCTTTCTCATTTGGGTCCCACACCCTTTCTACGGCGTTCTGCGCACACCTATCTGGGTCCCGCACCCTTTCTACGGCGTTCTGCGCACACCAATTTGGGTACCGCACTCTCTACGGCGTCCGGCGCACTCTCATTTGGGTACCGCACACTTTCTACGGCGTCCTACGCACTTCCACTTGGGTCCCGCACCCTTTCTACGGCGTTCTGCGCACACCAATTTGGGTACCGCACTCTCTACGGCGTCCGGCGCACTCTCATTTGGGTCCCACACCCTTTCTACGGCGTTCTGCGCACACCTATTTGGGTCCCGCACCCTTTCTACGGCGTTCTGCGCACACCAATTTGGGTACCGCACTCTCTACGGCGTCCGGCGCTTTCTCATTTGGGTCCCACACCCTTTCTACGGCGTTCTGCGCACACCTATCTGGGTCCCGCACCCTTTCTAAGGCGTCCGTCGCACTCTCATTTGGGTCCCACACCCTTTCTACGGCGTTCTGCGCACACCCATTTGGGTCCCGCACACTTTCTACGGCGTTCTGCGCACACCAATTTGGGTCCCGCACTTTCTACGGCGTCCTGCGCACTCTCATTTGGGTCCCGCACACTTTATACGGCGTCCTACGCGCTCTGATTTGGGTCCCGCACACTTTCTACGGCGTTCTGCGCACACCCATTTGGGTCCCGCACACTTTCTAGGCGCCCGGCGCGCTCTCATTTGGGTCCCACACACTTTCTACGGCATCCTGGGCACTCTCATTTGGGTCCCACACACTTTCTACGGCGTTCTGCGCACACCCATTTGGGTCCCGCACACTTTCTGCGGCGTCATGCGCACCCTCATTTGGGTCCCACACACTTTCTACGGCGTTCTGCGCACAAATATTTGGGTCCCGCACACTTTCTAAGGTATCCGGCACATTCTCATTTGTATCCCGCACACTTTCTGTGGCGTTCTGCGCACACCCATTTGTGTCCCGCACACTTTCTACGGCGTTCTGCGCACAAATATTTGGGTCCCGCACACTTTCTATGGCATCATGCGCACCCTCATAAGGGTCCCACACACTTCCTACGGCGTTCTGCGCACACCCATTTGGGTCCCGCACTCTTTCTACAGCGTCCAGCGCACTTTCATTTGGGTCCCACACACTTTCTACGGCGTTCTGCGCACACACATTTGGGTCCCGCACACTTTCTACGGCGTTCTGCGCACACACATTTGGGTCCCGCACACTTTCTACAGAGTCCGGCGCACTTTCATTTGGGCCCCACACACTTTCTACGGCGTTCTGCGCACGCACATTTGGGTCCCGCACTTTCTACGGCGTTCTGCGCACACCCACTTGAGTCCCGCACGCTTTCTACGGCGTCCGGCGCACTCTCATTTGGGTACCGCACACTTTTTACGGCGTTCGGCGCACACCTATTTGGGTCCCGCACACTTTCTACGGCGTCCGGCGCACTCTCATTTGGGTCCCACACACTTTCTAGGGCGTTCTGCGCACACCCATTTGGGTCCCGCACACTTTCTACGGCGTCCGGCGCACTCCTACTTGGGTCGCGTACACTTTCTACGGCGTCCGGCGCACTCCCACGTGGGTCCCGCACACCTTCTACGGCGTCCGGTGCACTCTAATTTGGGTCCCGCACGCTTTCCACAGCGTCCGGCGCACTCTCATTTGGGTCCCTCACACTTTCTAGGGCGTTCTGCGCACACCAATTTGGGTCCCGCACTTTCTACGGCGTCCGGCGCACTCTCAACTGGGTCCCACACACTTTCTAGGGCGTTCTGCGCACACCCATTTGGGTCCCGCACACTCTCTACGGCGTTCTGCGCACTCTCATTTGGGTCCCGCACACTTTCTACGGCGTCCGGCGCACTCTCATTTGGGTCCCACACACTTTCTACGGCGTTCTGCGCACACCAATTTGGGTCCCGCACACTTTCTACGGCGTCCGGCGCACTCTCATTTGGGTCCCGCACACTTTCTACCGCGTCCGGCGCACTTTCATTTGCGGCCCACACACTTTCTAGGACGTTCTGCGCCGACGCGTTTGGGTCCCGCACACTTTCTACGGCGTCCGGCGCACTCTCATTTGGGTCCCACACACTTTCTACGGCGTTCTGCGCACACCCGTTTGGGTCCCGCACACTTTCTACGGCGTCCGGCGCACTCTCATTTGGGTCCCACACACTTTCTACGGCGTCCTGCGCACACCCATTTGGGTCCCGCACACTTTCTAAGGCGTTCTGCGCACACCCATTTGGGTCCCGCACACTTTCTACGGCGTTCTGCGCACACCCATCTGGGTCCCGCACACTTTCTACGGCGTCCGGCGTACTCTCATTTGAGTCCCACACACTTTCTCCGGCGTTCTGGGCACACCTATTTGGGTCCCGCACACTTTCTACGGCGTTCTGCGCCCACCCATTTGGGTCTCGCACACGTTCTACGGCGTCCTCCGCACTCTCATTTGGGGCCCACACACTTTGTACGGCGTCCGGCGCACTCCCACTTGGGTCCCGCACACTTTCTACGGCGTTCTGCGCACACTCATTTGGGTCCCACACACTTTCTACGGCGTCCTACGCACTCTCATTTGGGTCCCACACACTTTCTACGGCGTTCTGCGCACACCTATTTAGGTCCCGCACACTTTCTACGGCGTTCTGCGCACACCCATTTGGGTCCCGCACACTTTCTACGGCGTCCGGCGCACTCTCATTTGGGTCCCACACACTTTCTACGGCGTTCTGCGCACACCAATTTGGGTCCCGCACACTTTCTACGGCGTCCGGCGCACTCTCATTTGGGTCCCACATACTTTCTACGGCGTTCTGCGCACACCTATTTGGGTCCCGCACCCTTTCTACGGCGTTCTGCGCACACCAATTTGGGTCCCGCACACTTTCTACGGCGTCCGGCGCACTCTCATTTGGGTCCCGCACACATTCTACGGCGTTCTTCGCACACCAATTTGGGTCCCGCACACTTTCTACGGCATCTGGCGCACTCTCATTTGGGTCCCGCACACTTTCTACGGCGTTCTGCGCACACCCATTTGGGTCCCGCACACTTTCTACGGCGTCCGGCGCACACCCATTTGGGTCCCACACACTTTCTACGGCGTCCGGGGCACTGGTATTTGGGTCCCACACACTTTCTACGGCGTGCCGCGCACCCATTTGGGTCCCGCACACTTTCTACGGCGTCCGGCGCACTGTTATTTGGGTCCCACACACTTTCTACGGCGTTCTGCGCACTCTCATTTGGGTCCCACACACTTTCTACGGCGTCCTGCGCACTCTCATTTGGGTCCCACACATTTACTACGACGTTCTGCGCACACCCATTTGAGTCCCGCACACTTTCTACGGCGTCCGGCGCACTCTCATTTGGGTCCCGCACACTTTCTACGGCGTCCGGCGCACTCTCATTTGGGTCCCACACACTTTCTAGGGCGTTCTGCGCACACCCATTTGAGTCCCGCACACTTTCTACGGCGTCCGGCGCACTCTCATTTGGGTCCCGCACACTTTCTACGGCGTCCGGCGCACTCTCATTTGGGTCCCGCACACTTTCTACGGCGTTCGGCGCACACCCATTTGGGTCCCGAACTCTCTACGGCGTCGGGCGCACTCTCATTTGGGTCCCACACACTTTCTACGGCGTCTTGCGCACACTCATTTGGGTCCCGCACACTTTCTACGGCGTCCGGCGCACTCTCATTTGGGTCCCACACACTTTCTACTTCGTTCTGCGCACACCCATTTGGGTCCCACACACTTTCTACGGCATACTGCGCACACCCATTTGGGTCCCGCACACTTTCTACGGCGTTCTGCGCACACCCATTTGGGTCCGGCACCCTTTCTCCGGCGTTCTGCGCACACTCATTTGGGTCCCGCACCCTTTCTACGGCGTACGGCGCACTAGGTCCCGCACACTTTCTTCGGCGTCCGGCGCACTCTCACTTGGGTCCCACACACTTTCTACGGCGTTCTGCGCACACCCATTTGGGCCCCCACACTTTCTACGGCGGCCGGCGCACTCTCATTTGGGGCCCACACACTTTCTACGTCGTGCTGCCCACACCCATTTGGATCCCGCACACTTTCTACGGCGTCCGGCGCACACCCATTTGGGTCCCGCACACTTTCTACGGCGTCCGGCGCACTCCCACTTGGTTCCCGCACACTTTCTACGGCGTTCCGCGCCCACTTATTTGGGTCCCGCACACTTTCTACGGCGTCCGGCGCACTCTCATTTTGGTCCCACACATTTTCTAGGGCGTTCTGCGCACACCCTTTTGGGTCCCGCACTTTCTACGGCGTGCGGCGCACTCTCATTTGGGTCCCGCACACTTTCTACGGCGTCCGGCGCACTCTCATTTGGGTCCCACACACTTTCTAGGGCATTCTGCGCACACCCATTTGGGTCCCGCACACTTTATACGGCGTCCGGCGCACTCCTACTTGGGTCCCGCACACGTTCTGCGGCGTCCAGCACACCTCATTTGGGTCCCGCACACTTTCTCCGGCGTTCTGCACACACCCCTTTGGGTCCCGCACTCTCTACGGCGTCCGGCGCACTCTCATTTCGGTCCTACACATTTACTACGGCGTTCTGCCCACACCCATTTGGGTCCCGCACACTTTCTACGGCGTCCGGCGCACTCTCATTTGGGTCCCACACACTTTCTACGGCGTCCGGCGCACTCTCATTTGGGTCCCACACACTTTCTACGGCGTTCTGCGCACACCCATTTAGGTCCCGCACACTTTCTACGGCGTCCGGCGCACTCTCACTTGGGTCTCGCACACTTTCTACGGCGTCCGGCGCACTCTCATTTGGGTCCCGCACACTTTCTACGGCGTTCTGTGCACACCCATTTGTGTCCCGCACACTTTCTACGGCGTCCGGCGCACTCTCATTTGGGTCCCGCACACTTTCTACGGCGTCCGGCACACTCTCATTTGGGTCTTGCACACTTTCTACGGCGTCCGGCGCACTCTCGTTTGGGTCTCGTACAGTTTCTACGGCGTCCGGCGCACTCTCATTTGGGTCCCACACACTTTCTACGGCGTTCTGCGCACACCAATTTGGGTCCCACACACTTTCTACGGCATTCTGCGCACACCCATTTGGGTCCCGCACACTTTCTACGGCGTCCGGCGCACACTCTTCGGGGCCCACACACTTTCTAGGGCGTTCTGCGCACACCCAATAGGATCGCGCACACTTTCTACGGCGTCCGGCGCACTCCCACTTGGCTCCCGCACACTTTCTACGGCGTTCTGCGCACACCCACATTTGGGTCCCGCACACTTTCTACGGCGTCCGGCGCACTCTCATTTGGGTCCCACACATTTACTACGGCGTTCCGGCGCACACCCACTTTGGTCCCGCACACTTTTTGCGGAGTCAGGCGCACTCTCATTTGGGTCCCACACACTTTCTACGGCGTTCTACGCACACCCATTTGCGTCCCGCACACTTTCTACTGCGTCCGGCGCACTCTCATTTGGGTCCCACACACTTTCTACGGCGTTCTGCGCACATCCATTTGGGTCCCGCACACTTTCTACGGCGTTCTGCGCACATCCATTTGGGTCCCGCACACTTTCTACGGCGTCCGGCGCACTCTCATTTGGGTCCCACACACTTTCTACGGCGTTCTGCGCACACCCATTTAGATCCCGCACACTTTCTACGGCGTCCGGCGCACTCTCATTTGGGTCTCACACACTTTCTACGGCGTCCGGCGCACTCTCATTTGGGTCCCACACACTTTCTAGGGCGTCCTGCGCACACCCATTTGGGTCCCGCACACTTTCTACGGCGTCCGGCGCACTCTCATTTGGGTCCCGCACACTTTCTACGGCGTCCGGCGCACTCTCATTTGGGTCCCACACACTTTCTACGGCGTTCTGCGCACACTCATTTGGGTCCCGCACACTTTCTCCGGCGTCCGGCGCACTCTCATTTGGGTCCCACACACTTTCTACGGCGTTATGCGTACACCCATTTGTGTCCCGCACACTTCCTACGGCGTCCGGCGCACTCTCATTTGGGTCCCACACACTTCCTACGGCGTCCGGCGCACTCTCATTTGGGTCCCACACACTTTCTACGGCGTTATGCGTACACCCATTTGTGTCCCGCACACTTCTTACGGCGTCCGGCGCACTCTCATTTGGGTCCCACACACTTCCTACGGCGTCCGGCGCACTCTCATTTGGGTCCCACACACTTTCTACGCCGTTGTGCGCACACCCATTTGGGTCCCGCACACTTTCTACGGCGTCCGGCGCACTCCCACTTGGGTCCCGCACACTTTCTACGGAGTCCGGCGCACTCTTGTTTGGGTCCCGCACACTTTCTACGGCGTTCTGCGCACGCCCATTTGAGTCCCGCACACTTTCTACGGCGTCCGGCGCACTCTCATTTGGGTTCCACACACTTTCTACGGAGTTCTGCGCACACCTATTTGGGTCCCTCACACTTTATACGGCGTCCGGTGCATTCTTATTTGGGTCCCACACACTTTCTACGGCGTTCGGCGCACTTTCATTTGGGTCCCACACACTTTCTACGGCGTCCTGCGCACTGTTATTCGGGTGCCACACACTTTCTACGGCGTGCGGCGCACACTCTCATTTGGGTCCCGCACACTTTCTACGGCGTTCTGCGCACACCCATTTGGGTCCCGCACACTTTCTCCGGCGGCCGACGCTCTCTCATTTGGGGCCCGCACACTTTCTACGGCGTCCGGCGCACTCCCACTTGGGTCCCGCTCACTTTCTACCCAGTTCTGCGCACACTCATTTGGGTCCCGCACACTTTCTACGGCGTCCGGCGCGCTCTTATTTGGCTCCCGCACACTTTCTACGGCGTTCTGCGCACACTCATTTGGGTCCCGCACACTTTCTACGGCGTCCGGCGCACTCTCATTTGGGTCCCACACACTTTCTACGGCGTCCTGCGCCCACCCATTTGGGTCCCGCACACTTTCTACGGCGTCCGGCGCACTCTCATTTGGGTCCCACACACTTTCTACGGCGTTCTGCGCACTCTCATTTGGGTCCCGCACACTTTCTACGGCGTCCGGCGCACTCTCATTTGGGTCCCGCACACTTTCTACGGCGTCCGGCGCACTCTCATTTGGGTCCCACACACTTTCTACGGCGTTCTGCGCACACCAATTTGGGTCCCGCACACTTTCTACGGCGTCCGGCGCACTCTCATTTGGGTCCCACACACTTTCTACGGCGTTCTGCGCACACCCATTTGGGTCCCGCACACTCTCTACGGCGTCCGGCGCACTCCCGTGTGAGTCCCGCACACTTTCTACGGCGTCTGGCGCACTCTCATTTGGGTCCCGCACACTTTCTACGATGTCCGGCGCACTCTCATTTGGGTCCCGCACACTTTCTACGGCGTCATGCGCACCCTCATTTGGGTCCCACACACTTCCTACGGCGTTCTGCGCACACCCATTTGGGTCCCGCACACTTTCTACGGCGTCCGGCGCACTCTCATTTGGGTCCCACACACTTTCTACGGCGTTCTGCGCACACCCATTTGGGTCCCGCACACTTTCTACGGCGTTCTGCGCACACCCATTTGGGTCCCGCACACTTTCTACGGCGTCCGGCGCACTCTCATTTGGGTCTCACACACTTTCTACGGCGTCCGGCGCACCCTCATTTGGGTCCCGCACACTTTATACGGCGTCCGGCACACTCTCATTTGGGTCCCACACACCTTCTACGGCATTCTGCGCACACCCATTTGGGTCCCGCACACTTTCTACGGCGTCCGGCGCACTCTAATTTGGGTCCCACACACTTTCTAGGGCGTTCTGCGCACACCTATTTGGGTCCCGCACACTTTCTACGGCGTCCGGCGCACTCTCATTTGGGTCCCGCACACTTTCTACGGCGTCCGGCGCACTCTCATTTGGGTCCCACACACTTTCTACGGCGTTCTGCGCACACCCATTTGGGTCCCGCACACTTTCTACGGCGTCCGGCGCACTCTCATTTGGGTCCCACACACTTTCTAGGGCGTCCGGCGCACTCTCATTTGGGTCCCACACACTTTCTAGGGCGTTCTGCGCACACCCTTTTGGGTCCCGCACACTTTCTACGGCGTCCGGCGCACTCTCATTTGGGTCCCGCACACTTTCTACGGCGTCCGGCGCACTCCCACTCGGGTCCCGCACACTTTCTACGGCGTTTTGCGCCTACCCATTTGGGTCCCGCACACTTTCTACGGCGTCCGGCGACCTATCATTTGGGTCCCACACACTTTCTACGGCATACTGCGCACACCCATTTGGGTCCCGCACACTTTCTACGGCGTCCGGCGCACTCCCATTTGCGTCCCACACACTTTCTGCGGCGTCCGTCGCACTCTCATTTGGGTCCCGCACACTTTCTACGGCGTTCTGCGCACACCAATTTGGGCCCCGCCCCCTTTCTACGGCGTCCGGCGCCCTCTAATTTGGGTCCCACACACTTTCTAGGGCGTCCTGCGCACACCTATTTGGGTCCCGCACACTTTCTACGGCGTCCGGCGCACACTCATTTGGGTCCCGCACACTTTCTACGGCGTCCGGCGCACTCTCATTTGGGTCCCACACACTTTCTACGGCGTTATGCGTACACCCATTTGTGTCCCGCACACTTCTTACGGCGTCCGGCGCACTCTCATTTGGGTCCCACACACTTCCTTCGGCGTCCGGCGCACTCTCATTTGGGTCCCACACACTTTCTACGGCGTTCTGCGCACACTCATTTGGGTCCCGCACACTTTCTCCGGCGTCCGGCGCACTCTCATTTGGGTCCCACACACTTTCTACGGCGTTCTGCGCACACCCATTGGGGTCCCGCACACTTTCTACGGCGTCCGGCGCACTCCCGCGTGGGTCCCGCACACTTTCTACGGCGTCCGGCGCAATCTCATTTGGGTCCCGCACACTTTCTAAGGCGTTCTGCGCACACCAATTTGGGTCCCGCACACTTTCTACGGCGTCCGGCGCACTCTCATTTGGGTCCCACACACTTTCTACGGCGTTCTGCGCACACCTATTTAGGTCCCGCACACTTTCTACGGCATCCGGCGCACTCTCATTTGGGTCTCGCACACTTTCTACGGCGTCCGGCGCACTCTCATTTGGGTCCCACACACTTTCTACGGCGTTCTGCGCACACCCATTTGGGTCCCGCACACTTTCTACGGCGTCCGGCGCACTCTCATTTGGGTCCCGCACACTTTCTACGGCGTCCGGCGCACTCTCATTTGGGTCCCGCACACTTTCTACGGCGTCCGGCGCACTCTCATTTGGGTCCCGCACACTTTCTACGGCGTTCTGCGCACACCCATTCAGGTCCCGCACTTTTTTTACGGCGTCCGGCGCACTCTCATTCGGGTCCCACACACTTTCCACGACGTTCTGCGCATACCCATTTGGGTTCCGCGCACTTTTTACGGCGTTCGGCGCACTCCCATTTGGGTCCCACACACACTTTCTACGGCGTTCTGCGCACACCCATTTGGGTCCCGCACACTTTCTACGGCGTCCGGCGCACTCCCATTTGGGTCCCGCACACTTTCTACGGCGTCCGGCGCACTCTCATTTGGGTCCCACACACTTTCTACGGCGTTCTGCGCACACCAATTTGGGGCCCGCACACTTTCTACGGCGGCCGGCGCACTCCCACTCGGGTCCCGCACGCTTTCTACGAGGTGCGTCGCTCTCTCATTTGTGTCCCAGCCACCTTCTACGGCGTTCTGCGCACGCCAATTTGGGTCCCGCACACTTTCTACGGCGTCCGGCGCACTCTCATTTGGGTCCTACACACTTTCTACGGCGTTCTGCGCACACCCATTTGGGTCCCGCATACTTTCTCCGGCGTCCGGCGCCCTCTCACTTGGGTCACGCACACTTTCTACGGCGTCCGGCGCACTCTCATTTGGGCCCCGCACACTTTCTACGGCGTCCGGCGCACTCCCACTCGGGTCCCGCACACTTTCTACGGCGTCCGGCGCACTCTCATTTGGGTCCCGCACACTTTCTACGGCGTTCTGCGCACACCCATTTGGGTCCCGCACACTTTCTACGGCGTCCGGCGCACTCTCATTTGGGTCCCACACACTTTCTACGGCGTTCTGCGCACTCTCATTTGGGTCCCGCACACTTTCTACGGCGTCCGGCGCACTCCCACTCGGGTCCCGCACACTTTCTACGGCGTCCGGCGCACTCTCATTTGGGTCCCGCACACTTTCTACGGCGTCCGGCGCACTCCCACTCGGGTCCCGCACACTTTCTACGGCGTCCGGCGCACTCTCATTTGGGTCCCACACACTTTCTAGGCCGTTCTGCGCACACCAATTTGGGTCCCGCACACTTTCTACGGCGTCCGGCGCACTCTCATTTGGGTCCCACACACTTTCTAGGGCGTTCTGCGCACACCTATTTGGGTCCCGCACACTTTCTACGGCGTCCGGCGCACTCTCATTTGGGTCCCGCACACTTTCTACGGCGTCCGGCGCACTCTCATTTGGGTCCCACACACTTTCTACGGCGTCCAGCGCACACCAATTTGGGTCCCGCACTTTCTACGGCGTCCAGCGCACTCTCATTTGGGTCCCACATACTTAATACGGCGTTCTGCCCACACCCATTTGGGTCCCGCACACTTTCTACGGCGTCTGGCGCACTCCCACCTGGGTCCCGCACACTTTCTACGGCGTCCGCCGCACTCTCATTTGGGTCCCGCACACTTTCTACGGCGTCCGGCGCACACCCAATTTGGGTCCCGCACACTTTCTACGGCGTCCGGCGCACTCTCATTTGGGTCCCACATACTTTCTACGGCGTTCTGCGCACACCAATTTGGGCCCCGCACACTTTCTACGGCGTCCGGCGTACTCTCATTTGGGTCCCACACACCTACTACGGCGTTCTGCGCACACCTATTTGGGTCCCCCACACTTACTACGGCGTTCTGCGCACACCAATTTGGGTCCCGCACACTTTCTACGGCGTTCTGCGCACACTCATTTGGGTCCCACACACTTTCTACGGCGTTCTGCGCACGCCCATTTGGGTCCCACACACTTTCTACGGCGTCCGGCGCACTCTAATTTGAGTCCTGCACACTTTATACGGCGTCCTGCGCACTCCACTGGGGTCCCGCACACTTTCTACGGCGTCCGGCGCACTCTCATTTGGGTCCCGCACACTTTCTACGGCGTTCTGCGCACACCCATTTGGGTCCCGCACACTTTATACGGCGTCCGGCGCATTGTTATTTGGGTCCAGCACACTTTCTACGGCGTTCTGCGCACACCCACCTGGGTCCCGCACACTTTCTACGGCGTCCTGCGCACTCTCATCAGGGTCCCCCACACTTTCTACGGCGTTCTGCGCACACCCATTTGGTTCCCGCACACTTTCTACGGCGTCAGGCGCACTCTCGTTTGGGTCCCGCACACTCTACGGCGTCCGGCGCACTCTCATTGGAGTCCCACACACTTTTTTCGGCGTTCTGCGCACACCCATTTGAGTCCCGCCCACTTCCTGCGGCGTCCGGCGCACTCCCACTTGGGTCCCACACACTTTCTACGGCGTTCTGCGTACACCTGTTTGGGTCCCGCACACTTTCTACGGCGTCCGGCGCACTCTCATTTGGGTCCCACACACTTTCTAGGGCGTTCTGCGCACACCCTTTTGGGTCGTGCACACTTTCCACGGCGTCCGGCGCACTCTCATTTGGGTCCCACACACTTTCTACGGCGTTCTGCGCACACCCATTTGGGTCCCGCACACTTTCTACGGCGTCCGGCGCACTCTCATTTGGGTCCCACACACTTTCTACGGCGTTCTGCGCACACCTATTTGGGTCCCTCACACTTTCTATGGCATCCGGCGCACTCTCATTTGGGTCCCTCACACTTTCTACGGCGTCCGGCGCACTCTCATTTTGGTCCCACACACTTTCTTCGGCGTTCTGCGCACACCCACTTGGGTCCCGCACACTTTCTACGGCGTCCGGCGCACTCTCATTTGGGTCCCGCACACTTTCTACGGCGTCCGGCGCACTCCCACTGGGGTTCCGCACACTCTCTACGGCGTCCGGCGCACTCTCATTTGGGTCCCGCACACTTTCTACGGCGTTCTGCGCCTACCCATTTGGGTCCCGCACACTTTCTACGGCGTCCGGCGCACTCTCATTTGGGTCCCACACACTTTCTAGGGCGTCCTGCGCACACCCATTTGGGTCCCGCACACTTTCTACGGCGTCCAGCGCACTCCAACGTGGGTCCCACACACACTTTCTAGGGCGTTCTGCGCACACCCATTTGGGTCCCGCACACTTTCTACGGCGTCCGACGCACTCCCGCTCGGGTCCCGCACACTTTCTACGGCGTCCGGCGCACTCTCATTTGGGTCCCACACACTTTCTAGGCCGTTCTGCGCACACCAATTTGGGTCCCGCACACTTTCTACGGCGTCCGGCGCACTCTCATTTGGGTCCCACACACTTTCTAGGGCGTTCTGCGCACACCCTTTTGGGTCCCGCACACTTTCTACGGCGTCCGGCGCACTCCCACTCGGGTCCCGCACACTTTCTACGGCGTCCGGCGCACTCTCATTTGGGTCCCGCACACTTTCTACGGCGTCCGGCGCACTCCCACTCGGGTCCCGCACACTCTCTACGGCGTCCGGCGCACCCTCATTTGGGTCCCGCACACTTTCTACGGCGTTTTGCGCCTACCCATTTGGGTCCCGCACACTTTCTACGGCGTCCGGCGCACTATCATTTGGGTCCCACACACTTTCTAGGGTGTTCTGCGCACACCCATTTGGGTCCCGCACACTTTTTACGGCGTCCGGCGCACTCCCACTCGGGTCCCGCACACTTTCTACGGCGTCCGGCGCACTCTCATTTGGGTCCCGCACACTTTCTACGGCGTCCGGCGCACTCCCACTCGGGTCCCGCACACTTTCTACGGCGTCCGGCGCACTCTCATTTGGGTCCCACACACTTTCTAGGCCGTTCTGCGCACACCAATTTGGGTCCCGCACACTTTCTACGGCGTCCGGCGCACTCTAATTTGGGTCCCACACACTTTCTAGGGCGTTCTGCGCACACCTATTTGGGTCCCGCACACTTTCTACGGCGTCCGGCGCACTCTCATTTGGGTCCCGCACACTTTCTACGGCGTCCGGCGCACTCTCATTCGGGCCCCACACACTTTCTACGGCGTCCGGCGCACTCTCATTTGGGTCCCACACACTTTCTAGGGTGTTCTGCGCACACCAATTTGGGTCCCACACACTTTCTACGGCGTCCGGCGCACTATCATTTGGGTCCCACACACTTTCTAGGGTGTTCTGCGCACACCCATTTGGGCCCCGCACACTTTATCCGGCGTCCGGCGCCCTCTCATTTGGGTCCCGCACACTTTCTACGGCGTCCGGCGCACTCTCATTTGGGTCCCGCACACTTTCTACGGCGTCCGGCGCACTCCCACTTGGGTCCCGCACACTTTCTACGGCGTCCGGCGTACTCTCATGTGGGTCTCACACACTTACTACGGCGTTCTGCGCACACCTATTTGGGTCCCCCACACTTTCTATGGCGTCCGGCGCACTCTAATTTGGGTCCCACACACTTTCTAGGGCGTTCTGCGCACACCCATTTGGGTCCCGCACACTTTCTACGGCGTCCGGCGCACACTCATTTGGGTCCCGCACACTTTCTACAGCGTCCGGCGCACTCTCATTTGGGTTCCACACATTTTCTATGGCGTTCTGCTCATACCCATTTGGGTCCCGCACACTTTCTACGGCGTCCGGCGCACTCCCACTTGGGTCCCGCACATTTTCTACGGCGTCCGGCGCACTCCCACTGGGGTCCCGCACACTTTCTACGGCGTCCGGCGCACTCTCATTTGGGTCCCGCACACTTTCTACGGCGTGCGGCGCACACCCATTTAGGTCCCGCACACTTTCTACGGCGTCCGGCGCACTCTCATTTGGGTCCCACACACTTTCTACGGCGTTCTGCGCACACCAATTTGGGTCCCACACACTTTCTACGGCGTCCCCCGCACTCTCATTTGGGTCCCGCACACTTTCTACGGCGTTCTGCGCACACCTGTTTCGGTCCCGCACACTTTCTACGGCGTTCTGCGCACTCTCATTTGGGTCCCACACACTTTGTAGGCCGTTCTGCGCACACCCATTTGGGTCCCGCACACTTTCTACGGCGTCCGGCGCACTCTCATTTGGGTCCCACACACTTTCTAGGGCGTTCTGCGCACACCCATTTGGGTCCCGCACACTTTCTACGGCGTCCGGCGCACTCTCATTTGGGTCCCGCACACTTTCTACGGCGTCCGGCGCACTCTCATTTGGGTCCCGCACACTTTCTACGGCGTCCGGCGCACTCTCATTTGGGTCCCGCACACTTTCTACGGCGTCCGGCGCACTCTCATTTGGGTCCCACACACTTTCTAGGGCGTTCTGCGCACACCCATTTGGGTCCCGCACACTTTCTACGGCGTTCTGCGCACACCCATTTGGGTCCCACACACTTTCTAGGGCGTTCTGCGCACACCCATTTGGGTCCCGGCACTTTCTACGGCGTCCGGCGCACTTTCATTTGGGTCCCGCACACTTTCTACGGCGTCCGGCGCACTCCCACGTGGGTCCCGCACACTTTCTACGGCGTCCGGCGCACTCCCACTCGGGTCCCGCACACTTTCTACGGCGTCCGGCGCACTCTCATTTGGGTCCCGCACACTTTCTACGGCGTTCTGCGCCCACCCATTTGGGTCCCGCACACTTTCTACGGCGTCCGGCGCACTCTAATTTGGGTCCCGCACACTTTCTACGGCGTCCGGCGCACTCTCATTTGGGTCCCACACACTTTCTACGGCGTTCTGCGCACACCCATTTGGGTCCCGCACACTTTATGCGGCGTCCGGCGCACACTCATTTGGGTCCCGCACACTTTCAACGGCGTCCGGCGCACTCCCACTCGGGTCCCCCACACTTTCTACGGCGTCCGGCGCACTCTCATTTGGGTCCCACACACTTTCTACGGCGTTCTGCGCACACCCATTTGGGTCCCGCACACTTTCTACGGCGTCCGGCGCACTCTCATTTGGGTCCCACACACTTTCTACGGCGTTCTGCGCACACCCATTTGGGTCCCGCCACTTTCTACGGAGTCCGGCGCACTCTCGTTTGGGTCCCGCACACTTTTTACGGCGTCCGGCGCACTCCCACTTGGGTCCCGCACACTTTCTACGGCGTTCTGCGCACACCCATTTGGGTTCCGCACACCTTCTACGGCGTCCGGCGCACTCTAATTTGGGTCCCGCACACTTTCTACGGCGTTCGGCGCACTCTCATTTGGGTCCCGCACACTTTCTACGCCGTTCTGCGCACACCCATTTGGGTGGGTCCCGCACACTTTCTACGGCGTCCGGCGCACTCCCACTTGGGTCCCGCACACTTTCTACGGAGTCCGGCGCACTCTCGTTTGGGTCCCACACACTTTCTAGGGCGTTCTGCGCACATCCATTTGGGTCCCGCACACTTTCTACGGCGTCACGCGCACTCCCACTTGGGTTCCACACACTTTCTAGGGCGTTCTGCGCACACCCATTTGGGTCCCGCACACTTTCTACGGCGTCCGGCGCACTCCCACTCGGGTCCCGCACACTTTCTACGGCGTCCGGCGCACTCTCATTTGGGTCCCACACACCTTCTAGGGCGTTCTGCGCACACCCACGTGGGTCCCGCACACTTTCTACGGCTTCCGGCGCACTCTCATTTGGGTCCCACACATTTACTACGGCGTTCTGCGCACACCCTTTTGAGTCCCGCACACTTTCTACGGCGTCCGGCGCACTCTCATTTGGGTCCCACACACTTTCTAGGGCGTTCTGCGCACACCCATTTGGGTCCCGCACACTTTCTACGGCGTCCGGCGTACTCTCATTTGGGTCCCACACACTTTCTAGGGCGTTCTGCGCACACCCATTTGGGTCCCGCACACTTTCTACGGCGTCTGGCGCACTCTCATTTGGGTCCCACACACTTTCTAGGGCGTTCTGCGCATACCCATTTGAGTCCCGCACACTTTCTAGGGCGTTCTGCGCACACCCATTTGGGTCCCCGCACACTTTCTACGGTGTTCTGCGCACACTCATTTGGGTCCCGCACACTTTCTACGGCGTCCGGCGCACTCTCATTTGGGTTTCGCACACTTTCTACGGCGTCCAACGCACTCCTATTTGGGTCCCACACACTTTCTGCAGCGTCCGGCGCACTACCACTTGGGTCCCGCACACTTTCTATGGCGTCCGGCGCACTCTTATTTGGGTCCCACACGCTTTCTGCGGCGTTCTGCGCACACCAATTTGGGTCCCGCACACTTTCTACCGCGTCCTGCGCACTCTCATTTGGGTACCACACACTTTTACGGCGTTCTGCGCACACCCATTTGGGTCTCGCACACTTTCTACGGCGTCCGGCGCACTCTCATTTGGGTCCCGCGCACTTTCTACGGCGTCCGGCGCACTCTCATTTGGGTCCCACACACTTTCTAGGGTGTTCTGCGCACACCCATTTGGGTCCCACACACTTTCTACGGCGTCCGGCGCACTCTAATTTGGGTCCCGCACACTTTCTACGGCGTCCGGCGCACTCTCATTTGGGTCCCACACACTTTCTAGGGCGTTCTGCGCACACCTATTTGGGTCCCGCACACTTTCTACGGCGTCCGGCGCACTCTCATTTGGGTCCCGCACACTTTCTACGGCGTCCGGCGCACTCTCATTTGGGTCCCACACACTTTCTAGGGTGTTCTGCGCACACCCATTTGGGTCCCACACACTTTCTACGGCGTCCGGCGCACTCTCATTTGGGTCCCGCACACTTTCTACGGCGTCCGGCGCACTCCCACTGGGGTCCCGCACACTCTCTACGGCGTCCGGCGCACTCTCATTTGGGTCCCGCACACTTTCTACGGCGTTCTGCGCCTACCCATTTGGGTCCCGCACACTTTCTACGGCGTCCGGCGCACTCTCATTTGGGTCCCACACACTTTCTAGGGCGTTCTGCGCACACCCATTTGGGTCCCGCACACTTTCTACGGCGTCCAGCGCACTCCCACGTGGGTCCCACACACACTTTCTAGGGCGTTCTGCGCACACCCATTTGGGTCCCGCACACTTTCCACGGCGTCCGGCGCACTCTAATTTGGGTCCCGCACACTTTCTACGGCGTCCGGCGCACTCTCATTTGGGTCCCACACACTTTCTAGGCCGTTCTGCGCACACCCATTTGGGTCCCGCACACTTTCCACGGCGTCCGGCGCACTCTCATTTGGGTCCCGCACACTTTCTAGGTCGTTCTGCGCACACCCTTTTGGGTCATGCACACTTTCCACGGCGTTCTGCGCACACCCACTTGGGTCCCACACATTTACTACGGCGTTCTGCTCACACCCATTTGGGTCCCGCAGATTTTCTACGGCGTCCGGCGCGCTCTCATTTGGGTCCCGCACACTTTCTAAGGCGTCCGGCGCACTCTCATTTGGGTCCCACACACTTTCAACGGCGTCCGGCGCACTCCCACTCGGGTCCCGCACACTTTCTACGGCGTCCGGCGCACTCTCATTTGGGTCCCACACACTTTCTAGGCCGTTCTGCGCACACCAATTTGGGTCCCGCACACTTTCTACGGCGCCCGGCGCACTCTCATTTGGGTCCCACACACTTCCTAGGGCGTTCTGCGCACACCCATTCGGGTCCCGCACACTTTCTACGGCGTCCGGCGCACTCTCATTTGGGTCCCGCACACTTTCTACGGCGTCCGGCGCACTCTCATTTGCGTCCCACACACTTTCTAGGGTGTTCTGCGCACACCCATTTGGGTCCCGCACACTTTCCACGGCGTCCGGCGCACTCTAATTTGGGGCACACTTTCTACGGCGTCCGGCGCACTCTCATCTGGGTCCCACACACTTTCTAGGCCGTTCTGCGCACACCCATTTGGGTCCCGCACACTTTCCACGGCGTCCGGCGCACTCTCATTTGGGTCCCGCACACTTTCTACGGCGTCCGGCGCACTCTCATTTGGGTCCCACACACTTTCTAGGGTGTTCTGCGCACACCCATTTGGGTCCCACACACTTTCTACGGCGTCCGGCGCACTCTCATTTGGGTCCCGCACACTTTCTACGGCGTCCGGCGCACTCCCACTGGGGTCCCGCACACTCTCTACGGCGTCCGGCGTACTCTCATTTGGGTCCCACACACTTTCTAGGGCGTTCTGCGCACACCCATTTGGGTCCCGCACACTTTCTACGGCGTCTGGCGCACTCTCATTTGGGTCCCACACACTTTCTAGGGCGTTCTGCGCATACCCATTTGAGTCCCGCACACTTTCTATGGCGTCCGGCGCACTCTCAATTGGGTCCCACACACTTTCTAGGGCGTTCTGCGCACACCCATTTGGGTCCCGCACACTTTATACGTCGTCCGGCGCACTCTCATTTGGGTCCCACACACTTTCTACGGCGTCCGGCGCACTCTCATTTGGGTCCCACACACTTTCTAGGCCGTTCTGCGCACACCCATTTGGGTCCCGCACACTTTCCACGGCGTCCGGCGCACTCTCATTTGGGTCCCGCACACTTTCTACGGCGTCCGGCGCACTCTCATTTGGGTCCCACACACTTTCTAGGGTGTTCTGCGCACACCCATTTGGGTCCCACACACTTTCTACGGCGTCCGGCGCACTCTCATTTGGGTCCCGCACACTTTCTACGGCGTCCGGCGCACTCCCACTGGGGTCCCGCACACTTTCTACGGCGTCCGGCGCACTCTCATTTGGGTCCCGCACACTTTCTACGGCGTCCGGCGCACTCCCACTGGGGTCCCGCACACTCTCTACGGCGTCCGGCGCACTCTCATTTGGGTCCCGCACACTTTCTACGGCGTTCTGCGCCTACCCATTTGGGTCCCGCACACTTTCTACGGCGTCCGGCGCACTCTCATTTGGGTCCCACACACTTTCTAGGCCGTTCTGCGCACACCAATTTGGGTCCCGCACACTTTCTACGGCGTCCGGCGCACTCTCATTTGGGTCCCACACACTTTCTAGGGCGTTCTGCGTACACCTGTTTGGGTCCCGCACACTTTCTACGGCGTCCGGCGCACTCTCATTTGGGTCCCACACACTTTCTAGGCCGTTCTGCGCACACCCATTTGGGTCCCGCACACTTTCTACGGCGTCCGGCGCACTCTCATTTGGGTCCCACACACTTTCTAGGGCGTTCTGCGCACACCCATTTGGGTCTCGCACACTTTCTACGGCGTCCGGCGCACTCTCATTTGGGTCCCGCGCACTTTCTACGGCGTCCGGCGCACTCTCATTTGGGTCCCACACACTTTCTAGGTCGTTCTGCGCACACCCTTTTGGGTCCCGCACACTTTCCACGGCGTCCGGCGCACTCTCATTTGGGTCCCACACACTTTCTAGGGCGTTCTGCGCACACCCATTTGGGTCCCGCACACTTTCTACGGCGTCCGGCGCACTCTCATTTGGGTCCCGCGCACTTTCTGCGGCGTCCGGCGCACTCCGATTTGGGTCCCGCACACTTTCTACGGCGTCCGGCGCACTCTCATTTGGGTCCCACACACTTTCTAGGCCGTTCTGCGCACACCAATTTGGGTCCCGCACACTTTCTACGGCGTCCGGCGCACTCTCATTTGGGTCCCACACACTTTCTAGGGCGTTCCGCGCACACCCATTTGGGTCCCGCACACTTTCTACGGCGTCCGGCGCACTCTCATTTGGGTCCCGCACACTTTCTACGGCGTCCGGCGCACTCTCATTTGGGTCCCACACACTTTCTAGGGTGTTCTGCGCACACCCATTTGGGTCCCGCACACTTTCCACGGCGTCCGGCGCACTCTAATTTGGGTCCCGCACACTTTCTACGGCGTCCGGCGCACTCTCATTTGGGTCCCACACACTTTCTAGGCCGTTCTGCGCACACCCATTTGGGTCCCGCACACTTTCTACGGCGTCCGGCGCACCCTCATTGGGTCCCGCACACTTTCTACGGCGTCCGGCGCACTCCCACTTCGGTCCCGCACACTTTCTACGGCGTTCTGCGCACACCCATTTGGGTCCCGCACACTTTCTACGGCGTCCGGCGCACTCCCACTTTGGTCCCACACACGTTCTACGGCGTTCTGCGCACACCCATTTGGGTCCCGCACACTTTCTACGGCGTCCGGCGCACTCCCACTCGGGTCCCGCACACTTTCTACGGCGTCAGGCGCACTCTCATTTGGGTCCCACGCATTTACTACGGCGTTCTGCGCACACCCATTTGGGTCCCGCACACTTTCTACGGCGTCCGACGCACTCTCATTTGGGTCCCACACACTTTCTAGGACGTTCTGCGCACACCCATTTGGGTCCCGCACACTTTCTACGGCGTCCGGCGCACTCTCATTTGGGTCCCACACACTTTCTAGGCCGTTCTGCGCACACCCATTTGGGTCCCGCACACTTTCTACGGCGTCCGGCGCACTCTCATTTGGGTCCCACACACTTTCTAGGGCGTTCTGCGCACACCCATTTGGGTCCCGCACACTTTCTACGGCGTCCGGCGCACTCTCATTTGGGTCCCACACACTTTCTAGGGCGTTCTGCGCACACCCATTTGGGTCCCGCACACTTTCTACGGCGTTCGTCGCACTCCCATTTGTGTCCCACCCACTTTCTACGGCGTTCTGCGCACACCCATTTGGGTCCCGCACACTCTCTACGGCGTCCGGCGCACTCTCATTTGGGTCCCGCGCACTTTCTACGGCGTCCGGCGCACTCTCATTTGGGTCCCACACACTTTCTAGGGCGTTCTGCGCACACCCATTTGGGTCCCGCACACTTTCTACGGCGTCCGGCGCACTCTCATTTGGGTCCCACACACTTTCTACGGCGTCCGGCGCACTCTCATTTGGGTCCCACACACCTTCTATGGCGTTCTGCGCACCCCCATTTGGGTCCCGCACACTTTCTACGGCGTTCGGCGCACTCTTATTTGGGTCCCACACACTTTCTAGGCGTTCTGCGCACACCCATTTGGGTCTCCCACACTTTCTACGGCGTCCGACGCACTCTCATTTGGGTCCCGCACACTTTCTACGGCGTCCGGCGCACTCTCATTTGGGTCCCACACACTTTCTAGGCCGTTCTGCGCACACCCATTTGGGTCCCGCACACTTTCTACGGCGTCCGGCGCACTCTCATTTGGGTCCCACACACTTTCTAGGGCGTTCTGCGCACACCCATTTGGGTCCCGCACACTTTCTACGGCGTCCGGCGCACTCTCATTTGGGTCCCACACACTTTCTAGGGCGTTCTGCGCACACCCATTTGGGTCCCGCACACTTTCTACGGCGTCCGGCGCACTCCCACTTGGGTCCCGCACACTTTCTACGGCGTCCGGCGCACTCTCATTTGGGTCCCACACACTTTCTAGGGCGTTCTGCGCACACCCATTTGGGTCCCGCACACTTTGTACGACGTCCGGCGCACTCTCATTTGGGTCCTGCACACTTTCTACGGCGTCCGGCGCACTCTCATTTGAATCCCACACACTTTATAGGGCGTCCTGCGCACACCCATTTGGGTCCCGCACACTTTCTACGGCTTCCGGCGCACTCTCATTTGGGTCCCGCACACTTTCTACGGCGTTCGGCGCACTCCCACTTGGGTCCCGCACACATTCTACGGCGTCCGGCGCACTCTCATTTGGGTTCCGCACACTTTCTAGGCCGTTCTGCGCACACCCATTTGGGTCCCGCACACTTTCTACGGCGTCCGGCGCACTCTCATTTGGGTCCCGCACACTTTCTACGGCGTTCTGCGCACACCCATTTGGCTTCCGCACACTTTCTACGGCGTTCTGCGCACACCAATTCGGGTCCCGCACACTTTCTACGTCGTCCGGCGCACTATCATTTGGGTCCCACACACTTTCTAGGGCGCTCTGCGCACACCCACTTGGGTCCCGCACACTTTCTACGGCGTCCGGCGCACTCTCATTTGGGTACCGCACACTTTTTACGGCGTTCGGCTCACTCTCATTTAGGTTCCACACACTTTCTACGGCGTTCTGCGCACACCCACTTGGGTCCTGCACACTTTCTAAGGCGTCCGGCGCACTCTAATTTGGATCCCGCACACTTTCTACGGCGTTCTGCGCACACCCATTTGGGTCCCACACATTTACTACGGCGTTCTGCGCACACCCATTTGAGTCCTGCACACTTTCTACGGCGTCCGGCGCACTCTCATTTGGGTCCCACACACTTTCTAAGGCGTTCTGCGCACACCCATTTGGGTCCCGCACAATTTCTACGGCGTCCGGCGCACACCATTTGGGTCCCGCACACTTTCTACGGCGTCCGGCGCACTCTCATTTGGGTCCCACACACTTTCTAAGGCGTTCTGCGCACACCCATTTGGGTCCCGCACAATTTCTACGGCGTCCGGCGCACTCCCACTTGGGTCCCGCACACTTTCTACGGCGTCCGGCGCACTCTCATTTGGGTCCCACACACTTTCTAAGGCGTTCTGCGCACACCCATTTGGGTCCCGCACAATTTCTACGGCGTCCGGGGCACTCTCATTTGGGTCCCGCGCACTTTCTACGGCGTCCGGCGCACTCTCGTTTGGGTCCCGCACACTTTCTAGGCGTTCTGTTCACACCCATTTGGTTCCCGCACACTTTCTACGGCGTCCTGCGCACTCTGATTTGGGTCCCGCACACTTTCTACGGCGTCCGGCGCACTCTCATTTGGGTCCCGCACACTTTCTACGGCGTCCGGCGCACTCTCATTTGGGTTCGACACACTTTCTAGGGCGTTCTGCGCACACCCATTTGGGTCCTCCACACTTTCTACGGCGTCCGGCGCACTCTCATTTGGGTCCCGCACACTTTCTACGGCGTTCTGCGCACTCTGATTTGGGTCCCACACAATTACTACGGCGTGTGGCGCACTCTCATTTGGGTCCCGCACACTTTCTACGGCGTCCGGCGCACTCCCACTTGAGTCCCGCACACTTTATACGGCGTTCTGCGCACACCCATTTGGGTCCCGCACACTTTCTACGGCGTCCGGCGCACTCATTTGGGTCCCGCACACTTTCTACGGCGTCCGGCACACTCTCATTTGGGCCCCACACACTTTCTACGGCGTTCTGCGCACACCCATTTGGGTCCCGCACACTTTCTACGACGTCCGGCGCACTCTCATTTGGGTCCTACACACTTTCTAGGGCGTTCTGCGCACACCCATTTGGGTCCCGCACACTTTCTACGGCGTCCGGCGCACTCTCATTTGGGTCCCGCACACTTTCTACGGCGTCCAGCTCACTCTCATTTGGGTCCTACACACTTTTTAGGGCGTTCTGCGCACACCCATTCGGGTCCCGCACACTTTCTACGGCGTTCTGCGCCCACCCATTTGGGTCCTTCACGCTTTTTAGGGCGTTCTGCGCGCACCCATTGGGGTCCCGCACACTTTCTACGGCGTTCTGCGCCCTCCCATTTGGGTCCCGCACACTTTCTACGGCGTTCTGCGCACACCCATTTGGGTCCCACACACTTTCTACGACGTCCGACGCTCTCTCATTTGGGTCCCACACACTTTCTACGGCGTTCTGCGCACACCCATTTGGGTCCCGCACACTTTCTACGGAGTCCGGCGCACACCCATTTGGGTCCCACACACTTTCTAGGGCGTTCTGCGCACACCCATTTGGGTCCCGCACACTTTCTACGGCGTTCTGCGCACACCCATTTGGGTCCCGCACACTTTCTACGGCGTCCGGCGCACTCTCATTTGGGTCCCGCACACTTTCTACGGCGTTCTGCGCACACCCATTTGGGTCCCGCACACTTTCTACGGCGTCCGGCGCACTCTCATTTGGGTCCCGCACACTTTCTACGGCGTCCGGCGCACTCTCATTTGGGTCCCACACACTTTCTAGGGCGTTCTGCGCACACCCATTTGGGTCCCGCACACTTTCTACGGCGTCCGGCGCACTCTCATTTGGGTCCCACACACTTTCTAGGCCGTTCTGCGCACACCCATTTGGGTCCCGCACACTTTCTACGGCGTCCGGCGCACTCTCATTTGGGTCCCGCACACTTTCTACGGCGTCCGGCGCACTCTCATTTGGGTCCCACACACTTTCTAGGCCGTTCTGCGCACACCCATTTGGGTCCCGCACACTTTCTACGGCGTCCGGCGCACTCTCATTTGGGTCCCACACACTTTCTAGGGTGTTCTGCCCACACCCATTTGGGTCCCGCACACTTTCTACGGCGTCCGGCGCACACCCATTTGGGTCCCGCACACTTTCTACGGCGTCCGGCATACTCTCATTTGGGTCCTACACACTTTCTAGGGCGTTCTGCGCACATCCATTTGGGTCCCGCACACTTTCTACGGCGTCCGGCGCACTCTCATTTGGGTCCTTCACACTTTCTACGGCGTTCGGCGCACTCTCATTTTGGTCCTCGCACACTTTCTACGGCGTTCTGCGCACACCCATTTGGGTCCCGCACACTTTCTACGGCGTCCGGCGCACTCTCATTTGGGTCCCACACACTTTCTAGGCCGTTCTGCGCACACCCATTTGGGTCCCGCACACTTTCTACGGCGTCCGGCGCACTCTCATTTGGGTCCCACACACTTTCTAGGGCGTTCTGCGCACACCCATTTGGGTCCCGCACACTTTCTACGGCGTCCGGCGCACTCTCATTTGGGTCCCGCACACTTTCTACGGCGTCCGGCGCACTCTCATTTGGGTCCCACACACTTTCTAGGCCGTTCTGCGCACACCCATTTGGGTCCCCACACTTTCTACGGCGTCCGGCGCACACCCATTTGGGTCCCACACACTTTCTACGGCGTCCGGCGCACTCTCATTTGGGTCCCGCACACTTTCTACGGCGTCCGGCGCACTCTCATTTGGGTCCCACACACTTTCTAGGGCGTTCTGCGCACACCCATTTGGGTCCCGCACACTTTCTACGGCGTCCGGCGCACTCTCATTTGGGTCCCACACACTTTCTACGGCGTCCGGCGCACTCTCATTTGGGTCCCGCACACTTTCTACGGCGTTCTGCGCACACCCATTTGCGTCCCACACACTATCTACGGCGTCCGGCGCACTCTCATTTGGGTCCCACACACTTTCTAGGCCGTTCTGCGCACACCCATTTGGGTCCCGCACACTTCCTACGGCGTCTCGCCCTCTCTCATTTGGGTCCCGCACACTTTCTACGACGTTCGGCGCACTCTCATTTAGGTCCCACACGCTTTCTACGGCGTTCTGCGCACTCTCAATTGGATCCCGCACACTTTCTACGGCGTCTGGCGCACTCTCATTTGGGTCCCGCACACTTTCTACGACGTTCGGCGCACTCTCATTTGGGTCCCACACACTTTCTAGGGCGTTCTGCGCACACCCATTTGGGTCCCGCACACTTTCTACGGCGTCCGGCGCACTCTCATTTGGGTCCCGCACACTTTCTACGGCGTCCGGCGCACTCTCATTTGGGTCCCACACACTTTCTAGGCCGTCCTGCGCACACCCATTTGGGTCCCGCACACTCTCCACGGCGTTCTGCGCACTCTCATTTGGGTCCCACACACTTTCTATGGCGTCCTGCGCACACCCATTTGGGTCCCGCACACTTTCTACGACGTTCGGCGCACTCTCATTTGGGTCCCACACACTTACTTCGGCGTTCTGCGCACACCCATTTAGGTCCCGCACACTTTCTAGGGCGTTCTGCGCACACCCATTTTATTCCCGCACACTTTCTACGGCGTCTGGCGCACTCTCATTTGGGTCTCGCACACTTTCTACGGTGTCCGGCACACTCCCACTTGGGTCCCGCACACTTTCTACGGCGTCTGGTGCACTCTCATTTGGGTCTCGCACACTTTCTACGGTGTCCGGCGTACTCTCAGTTAGGTCCCGCACCCTTTCTAGGTCGTTCTGCCCACACCCTTTTTATTCCCGCACACTTTCTACGGCGTCTGGCGCACTCTCATTTGGGTCCCGCACACTTTCTACGGCGTCTGGCGCACTCCCACTTGGGTCCCACACACTTTCTAGGCCGTTCTGCGCACACCCATTTGGGTCCCGCACACTTTCTACGACGTTCGGCGCACTCTCATTTGGGTCCCACACACTTACTTCGGCGTTCTGCGCACTCTCAATTGGATCCCGCACACTTTCTACGGCGTCTGGCGCACTCTCATTTGGGTCCCGCACACTTTCTACGACGTTCGGCGCACTCTCATTTGGGTCCCACACACCTTCTAGGCCGTTCTGCGCACACCCATTTGGGTCCCGCACACTTTCTACGGCGTCCGGCGCACTCCCACTTGGTTCCCGCACACTTTCTACGGCGTTCCGCGCCCACTTATTTGGGTCCCGCACACTTTCTACGGCGTCCGGCGCACTCTCATTTGGGTCCCACACACTTTCTAGGGCGTTCTGCGCACACCCATTTGGGTCCCGCACACTTTCTACGGCGTCCGGCGCACTCTCATTCGGGTCCCTCACACTTTCTACGGCGTCCGGCGCACTCTCATTTGGGTCCCACACACTTTCTAGGGCGTTCTGCGCACACCCATTTGGGTCCCGCACACTTTCTACGGCGTCCGGCGCACTCTCATTTGGGTCCCGCACACTTTCTACGGCGTCCGGCGCACTCTCATTTGGGTCCCACACACTTTCTAGGGCGTTCTGCGCACACCCATTTGGGTCCCGCACACTTTCTACGGCGTCCGGTGCACTCTCATTTGGGTCCCACATTTTTTCTAGGGCGTTCTGCGCACACCCATTTGGGTCCCGCACACTTTCTACGGCGTCCGGCGCACTCTCATTTGGGTCCCACACACTTTCTAGGCCGTTCTGCGCACACCCATTTGGGTCACGCACACTTTCTACGGCGTCCGGCGCACTCTCATTTGGGTCCCACACACTTTCTAGGGCGTTCTGCGCACACCCATTTGGGTCTCGCACACTTTCTACGGCGTGCGGCGCACTCTCATTAGGGGCCCACACTTTCTAGGTCGTTCTGCGCACACCCTTTGGGGTCCCGCACACTTTCCACGGCGTTCTGCGCACACCCACTTGGGTCCCACACATTTACTACGGCGTTCTGCGCACACCCATTTGGGTCCCGCAGATTTTCTACGGCGTCCGGCGCACTCTCATTTGGGTCCCGCACACTTTCTACGGCGTCCGGCGCACTCTCATTTGGGTCCCACACACTTTCTAGGCCGTTCTGCGCACACCCATTTGGGTCCCGCACACTTTCTACGGCGTCCGGCGCACTCTCATTTGGGTCCCACACACTTTCTAGGGCGTTCTGCGCACACCCATTTGGGTCCCGCACACTTTCTACGGCGTCCGGCGCACTCTCATTTGGGTCCCACACACTTTCTAGGCCGTTCTGCGCACACCCATTTGGGTCACGCACACTTTCTACGGCGTCCGGCGCACTCTCATTTGGGTCCCACACACTTTCTAGGGCGTTCTGCGCACACCCATTTGGGTCTCGCACACTTTCTACGGCGTCCGGCGCACTCTCATTTGGGTCCCACACACTTTCTAGGTCGTTCTGCGCACACCCTTTTGGGTCCCGCACACTTTCCACGGCGTTCTGCGCACACCCACTTGGGTCCCACACATTTACTACGGCGTTCTGCGCACACCCATTTGGGTCCCGCAGATTTTCTACGGCGTCCGGCGCACTCTCATTTGGGTCCCGCACACTTTCTACGGCGTCCGGCGCACTCTCATTTGGGTCCCACACACTTTCTAGGGTGTTCTGCGCACACCCATTTGGGTCCCGCACACTTTCTACGGCGTCCGGCGCACTCTAATTTGGGTCCCGCACACTTTCTACGGTGTCCGGCGCACTCTCATTTGGGTCTCACACACTTTCTAGGCCGTTCTGCGCACACCCATTTGGGTCCCGCACACTTTCTGCGGCGTCCGGCGCACTCTCATTTGGGTCCCACACACTTTCTAGGGCGTTCTGCGCACACCCATTTGGGTCTCGCACACTTTCTACGGTGTCCGGCGCACTCTCATTGGGTCCCGCGCACTTTCTACGGCGTCCGGCGCACTCTCATTTGGGTCCCACACACTTTCTAGGCCGTTCTGCGCACACCCATTTGGGTCCCGCACACTTTCTACGGCGTCCGGCGCACTCTCATTTGGGTCCCACACACTTTCTAGGGCGTTCTGCGCACACCCATTTGGGTCCCGCACACTTTCCACGGCGTCCGGCGCACTCTAATTTGGGTCCCGCACACTTTCTACGGCGTCCGGCGCACTCTCATTTGGGTCCCACACACTTTCTAGGCCGTTCTGCGCACACCCATTTGGGTCCCGCACACTTTCTACGGCGTCCGGCGCACTCTCATTGGGTCCCGCGCACTTTCTACGGCGTCCGGCGCACTCTCATTTGGGTCCCACACACTTTCTAGGGCGTTCTGCGCACACCCATTTGGGTCCCGCACACTTTCTACGGCGTCCAGCGCACTCCCACGTGGGTCCCACACACACTTTCTAGGGCGTTCTGCGCACACCCATTTGGGTCCCGCACACTTTCTACGGCGTCCGGCGCACTCCCACTCGGGTCCCGCACACTTTCTACGGCGTCCGGCGCACTCTCATTTGGGTCCCACACACTTTCTAGGCCGTTCTGCGCACACCAATTTGGGTCCCGCACACTTTCTACGGCGTACGGCGCACTCTCATTTGGGTCCCACACATTTTCTAGGGCGTTCTGCGTACACCTATTTGGGTCCCGCACACTTTCTACGGCGTCCGGCGCACTCTCATTTGGGTCCCACACACTTTCTAGGCCGTTCTGCGCACACCCATTTGGGTCACGCACACTTTCTACGGCGTCCGGCGCACTCTCATTTGGGTCCCACACACTTTCTAGGGCGTTCTGCGCACACCCATTTGGGTCTCGCACACTTTCTACGGCGTCCGGCGCACTCTCATTTGGGTCCCACACACTTTCTAGGTCGTTCTGCGCACACCCTTTTGGGTCCCGCACACTTTCCACGGCGTTCTGCGCACACCCACTTGGGTCCCACACATTTACTACGGCGTTCTGCGCACACCCATTTGGGTCCCGCAGATTTTCTACGGCGTCCGGCGCACTCTCATTTGGGTCCCGCACACTTTCTACGGCGTCCGGCGCACTCTCATTTGGGTCCCACACACTTTCTAGGGTGTTCTGCGCACACCCATTTGGGTCCCGCACACTTTCTACGGCGTCCGGCGCACTCTAATTTGGGTCCCGCACACTTTCTACGGTGTCCGGCGCACTCTCATTTGGGTCTCACACACTTTCTAGGCCGTTCTGCGCACACCCATTTGGGTCCCGCACACTTTCTGCGGCGTCCGGCGCACTCTCATTTGGGTCCCACACACTTTCTAGGGCGTTCTGCGCACACCCATTTGGGTCTCGCACACTTTCTACGGTGTCCGGCGCACTCTCATTGGGTCCCGCGCACTTTCTACGGCGTCCGGCGCACTCTCATTTGGATCCCACACACTTTCTAGGCCGTTCTGCGCACACCTATTTGGGTCCCGCGCACTTTCTACGGCGCCCGGCGCACTCCCATTTGGGTCCCACACACTTTCTAGGGCGTTCTGCGCACACCCATTTGGGTCCCGCACACTTTCTACGGCGTCCGGCGCACTCTCATTTGGGTCCCGCACACTTTCTACGGCGTCCGGCGCACTCTCATTTGGGTCCCACACACTTTCTAGGGTGTTCTGCGCACACCCATTTGGGTCCCGCACACTTTCCACGGTGTCCGGCGCACTCTAATTTGGGTCCCGCACACTTTCTACGGCGTCCGGCGCACTCTCATTTGGGTCCCACACACTTTCTAGGCCGTTCTGCGCACACCCATTTGGGTCCCGCACACTTTCTACGGCGTCCGGCGCACTCTCATTGGGTCCCGCGCACTTTCTACGGCGTCCGGCGCACTCTCATTTGGGTCCCACACACTTTCTAGGGCGTTCTGCGCACACCCATTTGGGTCCCGCACACTTTCTACGGCGTCCAGCGCACTCCCACGTGGGTCCCACACACACTTTCTAGCGCGTTCTGCGCACACCCATATGGGTCCCGCACACTTTCTACGGCGTCCGGCGCACTCTAATTTGGGTCCCACACATTTTCTAGGGCGTTCTGCGTACACCTATTTGGGTCCCGCACACTTTCTACGGCGTCCGGCGCACTCTCATTTGGGTCCCACACACTTTCTAGGCCGTTCTGCGCCCACCCATTTGGGTCACGCACACTTTCTACGGTGTCCGGCGCACTCTCATTTGGGTCCCACACACTTTCTAGGTCGTTCTGCGCACACCCTTTTGGGTCATGCACCCTTTCCACGGCGTTCTGCGCACACCCACTTGGGTCCCACACATTTACTACGGCGTTCTGCGCACACCCATTTGGGTCCCGCAGATTTTCTACGGCGTCCGGCGCACTCTCATTTGGGTCCCGCACACTTTCTAAGGCGTCCGGCGCACTCTCATTTGGGTCCCACACACTTTCTAGGGTGTTCTGCGCACACCCATTTGGGTCCCGCACACTTTCTACGGCGTCCGGCGCACTCTAATTTGGGTCCCGCACACTTTCTACGGTGTCCGGCGCACTCTCATTTGGGTCCCACACACTTTCTAGGCCGTTCTGCGCACACCCATTTGGGTCCCGCACACTTTCTACGGCGTCCGGCGCACTCTCATTTGGGTCCCACACACTTTCTAGGGCGTTCTGCGCACACCCATTTGGGTCCCGCACACTTTCTACGGCGTCCGGCGCACTCTCATTTGGGTACCGCACACTTTCTAGGGCGTTCTGCGCACACCCATTTGGGTCCCGCACACTTTCTACGGCGTCCAGCGCACTCCCACGTGGGTCCCACACACACTTTCTAGGGCGTTCTGCGCACACCCATTTGGGTCCCGCACACTTTCTACGGCGTCCGGCGCACTCCCACTCGGGTCCCGCACACTTTCTACGGCGTCCGGCGCACTCTCATTTGGGTCCCACACACTTTCTAGGCCGTTCTGCGCACACCAATTTGGGTCCCGCACACTTTCTACGGCGTCCGGCGCACTCTCATTTGGGTCCCACACACTTTCTAGGGCGTTCTGCGTACACCTATTTGGGTCCCGCACACCTTCTACGGCGTCCGGCGCACTCTCATTTGGGTCCCACACACTTTCTAGGCCGTTCTGCGCACACCCATTTGGGTCCCGCACACTTTCTACGCAGACGGCGCACTCTCATTTGGGTCCCACACACTTTCTAGGGCGTTCTGCGCACACCCATTTGGGTCTCGCACACTTTCTACGGCGTCCGGCGCACTCTCATTTGGGTCCCGCGCACTTTCTACGGCGTCCGGCGCACTCTCATTTGGTTCCCACACACTTTCTAGGGCGTTCTGCGCACTCCCATTTGGGTCCCGCACACTTTCTACGGCGTCCGGCGCACTCTCATTTGGGTCCCACACACTTTCTAGGTCATTCTGCGCACACCCTTTTGGGTCCCGCACACTTTCCACGGCGTTCTGCGCACACCCACTTGGGTCCCACACATTTACTACGGCGTTCTGCGCACACCCATTTGGGTCCGGCACTTTCTACGGCGTCCGGCGCACTTTCACTTGGGTCCCACACACTTTCTAGGGCGTCCGGCGCACGCCCATTTGGGTCCCGCACACTTTCTACGGCGTCCGGCGCACTCCCACTCGGGTCCCGCACACTCTCTATGGCGCCCGGCGCACTCTCATTTTTGTCCCGCACACTTTCAACGGCGTCCGGCGCACTCCCACTCGGGTCCCGCACACTTTCTACGCCACACACTTTCTAGGCCGTTCTGCGCACACCAATTTGGGTCCCGCACACTTTCTACGGCGCCCGGCGCACTCTCATTTGGGTCCCACACACTTTCTAGGGCGTTCTGCGCACACCCATTTGGGTCCCGCACACTTTCTACGGCGTCCGGCGCACTCTCATTTGGGTCCCGCACACTTTCTACGGCGTCCGGCGCACTCTCATTTGGCTCCCACACACTTTCTAGGGTGTTCTGCGCACACCCATTTGGGTCCCGCACACTTTCCACGGCGTCCGGCGCACTCTAATTTGGGTCCCGCACACTTTCTACGGCGTCCGGCGCACTCTCATTTGGGTCCCACACACTTTCTAGGCCGTTCTGCGCACACCCATTTGGGTCCCGCACACTTTCTACGGCGTCCGGCGCACTCTCATTGGGTCCCGCGCACTTTCTACGGCGTCCGGCGCACTCTCATTTGGGTCCCACACACTTTCTAGGGCGTTCTGCGCACACCCATTTGGGTCCCGCACACTTTCTACGGCGTCCAGCGCACTCCCACGTGGGTCCCACACACACTTTCTAGGGCGTTCTGCGCACACCTATTTGGGTCCCGCACACTTTCTACGGCGTACGGCGCACTCTCATTTGGGTCCCACACATTTTCTAGGGCGTTCTGCGTACACCTATTTGGGTCCCGCACACTTTCTACAGCGTCCGGCGCACTCTCATTTGGGTCCCACACACTTTCTAGGCCGTTCTGCGCACACCCATTTGGGTCACGCACACTTTCTACGGCTTCCGGCGCACTCTCATTTGGGTCCCACACACTCTCTAAGGCGTTCTGCGCACACCCATTTGGGTCTCGCACACTTTCTACGGCGTCCGGCGCACTCTCATTTGGGTCCCACACACTTTCTAGGTCGTTCTTCGCACACCCTTTTGGGTCCCGCACACTTTCCACGGCGTTCTGCGCACACCCACTTGGGTCCCACACATTTACTACGGCGTTCTGCGCACACCCATTTGGGTCCCGCAGATTTTCTACGTCGTCCGGCGCACTCTCATTTGGGTCCCGCACACTTTCTACGGCGTCCGGCGCACTCTCATTTGGGTCCCACACACCTTCTAGGGTGTTCTGCGCACACCCATTTGGGTCCCGCACACTTTCTACGGCGTCCGGCGCACTCTAATTTGGGTCCCGCACACTTTCTACGGTGTCCGGCGCACTCTCATTTGGGTCTCACACACTTTCTACGGTGTCCGGCGCACTCTCATTGGGTCCCGCGCACTTCCTACGGCGTCCGGCGCACTCTCATTTGGGTCCCACACACTTTCTAGGTCGTTCTGGGCACACCCTTTTGGGTCCCGCACACTTTCTACGGCGTTCTGCGCACACCCACTTGGGTCCCACACATTTACTACGGCGTTCTGCGCACACCCATTTGGGTCCGGCACTTTCTACGGCGTCCGCGCACTTCCATTTGGGTCCCACACACTTTCTAGGGCGTTCTGCGCACACCCATTTGGGTCCCGCACACTTTCTACGGCGTCCGGCGCACTCCCACTCGGGTCCCGCACACTCTCTACGGCGTCCGGCGCACTCTCATTTGGGTCTCGCACACTTTCTACGGCGTTCTGCGCCTACCCATTTGGGTCCCGCGCACTTTCTACGGCGTCCGGCGCACTCTCATTTGGGTCCCACACACTTTCTAGGGCGTTCTGCGCACACCCATTTGGGTCCCGCACACTTTCTACGGCGTCCGGCGCACTCTCATTTGGGTACCGCACACTTTCTAGGGCGTTCTGCGCACTCCCATTTGGGTCCCGCACACTTTCTACGGCGGCCGGCGCACTCCTACTTGGGTCCCGCACACTTTCTACGGCGTCCGGCGCACTCCTACTTTGGTCACACACATGTTCTACGGCGTTTTTCGCACTCCTGCTGGGGTCCCGCACAGTATCTACGGCGTTCTGTGGCGCATTTCTGAGTCACACCGTGCGGCGTTTCAAAAAGTACTTCCGAGATCCCGCCGTATTGATTGAAGCGTTGCCCCGTCAAATCCTGAGCGAAAGCCTATCAGTAACGGTGTTTATTTCACTAGTTCATTTTTACGAATAAGTAAACGTCGGATGGTTTATAATAACATGTTTACGTGTTTTTGTCTTTTTTTCCGCAAAAATTGAGCTACCAACTTCAAAATTTGATAGGAGCTAGGTGCAAACAAAACCAGATTCCTGGCCAAAAATGAGCTCTCTAGCTCAACGATAAGTGTTCCAACAAGATCGTGAACGCCAACTGAAAAAAAAGGAGATGAACATTTTTTCGACCAAAATGACGTGGTTTTGACACTTTTTCTCGAATCTCATTTAACCATTCCGGGCCATTTTTTGAACAGTTATTCACCTTTCTAAAGTATAGTAAATGCAAAAAGAACGGTCTTCCTACGTTTACTCTGGACCCTGATACTGAGATCAGGGGGTTGCGCGATGGCGAATCAAAGCCAAATCTGGTGAGCGCTTCGCGCTCACAACAATAAGAATGATGATAAACTAGATAGTCTTTTTTCGTTCTTGGAAAAGAATTCAAGTGTTTTTTTGGAAGCGTGCAACTGAAGTCTGGCGTCCGAGATTGGGGTAATGGTGTGGTTTCGGTCATTGATGCAGTTGAATTTGTGAAGTGTTTGCCGTCTTCTCAAAATGAAACTAATCCCCCGCCCGCGGTTACTGCTGAAAATATATAGAAGCACTGTTACACACTCATATGCGCGTCATGCAAGGAAAAGATTTTGTGCACATAAAAGGTAAGAGTCTGAAACAAGGTAAGAATTTGAAACGCTTCGAGTGGCTCTACCAATGCACCAAAGCAAGTGCTTCGCGGACCCTCAAAAAAAATAAGAGGCCACGATGGCACTGATCTGGCAATGAAAGAGAAGTATTCGAATCTCGCAGAAAAAGGAAAACAAATACAGTTGGTTTTAGAAACAAGTTCGCATTTCTTTCCCACAAAACTCGCCCGATGCGCCCCGACTAATGCTGATTAAACATTACTAAAGCATCAAATTACTTGAAAATCAGTCGCTTGCAAAATTTTCACTTTTTGCACTAAAAAAGTTGTGGAAACCTGTTCGAAAAGCGAGCAAGCAAATCATTTACTACACACTCCTCATAGCCTGTGCTATGCAATGAATCATGAAAATGAAACTAAACTGATAATAGCGAAGCGAACGAATTTCGGAAGAAAATAAACGGGAGAAGTGTCGGCGCTCGCCAAAAAATTAACAGCTGATTGGGAGGGATTGATTAGTGCCACCAAAGAAGACGGCCAACGTGTTTCAGCAATGATCCCTGTTTTGTTTTTGATCCCTCATCGCCCGTTTCCCTGGCGGAAGCCGTTAAAAGACTATCCCTTGAAACACCTTTCAGTTTTAAAGATATGCTGACGTCCTGAATCAAAATGGCTACAGTGCTATCAAAACTCCTTAACCCTCTGCATTAATTAAACTCGTACTTGCCCTCAGTATAGATGGTCAAAACTGTTCCTACTGTATCTTGCTAACCGCATCCAAAAACTCCTCGGGAGGATTTTTTGGTTAAAGGCATCGTCCACGATGAAATATGGTTGTCGAGTTTTCCGTTGAATATGGGAGGTCAGAGCCCTACTGAGGCAATCGTGCCAGAGAGAGCAGCGAAAAATGCCCGACTACACACATCGAGTAACCTTTCCTTCTCAACAAATCACTTGAAAGAAAGATACACTTAATTTGATCGTGAGATCGTCGGTCAAGTCAGCTATCTCTAACGATCGACTCTTCCTTTGTCAAAAGTCGATTGAAATATTTTGGGTCTAAAATAGGGTTGTCAGTGGATTTTTCGCGGTTTTTTTCAACGTAGCTGTAATATAGGGAACTATAGCTCTCATTATATATGGAAAACTCGAAAACGAAATCCGTCGTGAACGATGCCTTTAAAGGCAGTGTTCACGATAAATTTCACTTTCGATATCTCCACGGTTTACGAAAGGTCTGGTGCCCTATATAGCAAGGCATGCTTAAAAGGGACACGGAAGACGCGTTTTTGAGCCAAAATAGTCCCTCCCTTGTTTACGTTGATTTTTGAGCGTGGAGGAATTGACCGCTTGATGGATGATACCTATCAGTGCAATGAAGCAAACAGCTCACTTCCTTCACTTGATCATTCCTATAATCTGAGTCTTCATTTGTTCCTTTCGAGGCGCGGATCTGGGGCACAGGGCGTGTCTGGGGCACCAAAACGCTTGTTTGCAGCCGTCATTTTGCAGCTCCTGGCTTGTTTTCTACAGTTCTTTCGACACTGGGAACCTAATATTCTTCTCGCCTATCATTTCACTGTGGAAAGTCAACGAGGATAATCATCGTGAACGCTGCCTTTAAAGGCAGTGTTCACCATGAAAATCGTTTTTCCGTTTTTCCGTTTATCTTGAGAGCGGCCCCATGCTGATTCCAATGGTGTCTCTGATATCATACAAGACCTTCTGTGAACGCAGGTATGGTCCCTTAAAGACTAAGCTATGGAAACATGGTGGACGAGTTGTCCGAGGCTTGTAACTTCCGTCTTTTGCAGCCGATCTATGCGAGCTGACCTGAGTAAAGAAGGAAGATGTGAATGAAGGAAAGAACGGGGCTTTAGATTGGAAACCATCGCTCATCTCACGATCTCGAGCATTCATTTGTTCACGTCGGTGGGCGTGTGATGCGCTTTTGGGGTTTTCAATGCGCTCGAAGTTGCAACTTCGGGCTCTTTTAGGGCTCTTCCTGGCTCGTTTTCATGCGTTCTTTCGACGTTAACGTTACAGAGTGTCCCTCCACTACCCAATCCTAGTGGAATTTCGAAAACTTTTTTCATCGTGAACACTGCCTTTAAGTGAACTGCGGTCCTTACTGGCGCCTCGAGCCATCACTGGTATTAACGATTCCATGTCCCCCATGATATTTATCTAACCAGGAATTATAACGCTCTGTGTCTGGTGGGCCTAACCTGATCCGTGCTTCCATTCGAAAGCTGCATCCCATGTATTAGGGAGTTCGCTACATGGGAATCAGTGTTTTCTGCGTTCACGCCTCAGATTTCCGTAGAATCGGCGGTTTTCTCAAAAACATCATGTTTTCTGTGATCAGAATTGCAGCATTATTACACCACCCTCAGGAATTTCTGAAAAAGTTCTCAGACGTTCGCCGTTGTCTACAGGACACGATGAGATGTCACCTCACGCAATGCTCCCTGTAGACATCCGAAAAGGGCAGAGATCGCCCCTCGAGAACTGCCCGTCGCCCCCCTCCATGGTGCCGTAGACATCCTATCTGCGGAA
The DNA here is from genome assembly GCA_029168955.1 of Aplectana chamaeleonis. Taxonomy (NCBI): domain Eukaryota; kingdom Metazoa; phylum Nematoda; class Chromadorea; order Rhabditida; family Cosmocercidae; genus Aplectana; species Aplectana chamaeleonis. Next base: position 63,323 of record JAPDOI010000752.1, read on the forward strand.
ACGCTTTTGCTGTAGACATCCCATCGGAGGAGAGTCTCCATCCCCGATTCCGCGTTCACATCCTATCAACATCCCGTAGACCTGATATTACCATCCCAGTGAAGCATCAGCAGCCTTGTGACGTCAACAATCGAAATTCGAATACTTCGTAAAAAGCGGTTTCAAATATTATTCGAAATTCGATTATTTCGAAAACAGACTTTCGAATAGTATTCGAATTTCGAATATTTCAAAAACAGACTCTCGAATAATATTCGAAATTCGAATATTTTCAAGAGCATATTCGAATTTCCGAAATTCGAATAATCAAAATGCACAATCATCATTTTATTAGAAATTCTTTTTTTTTTCTGATCAACCTTTGAAAGCACACTCTATCAAGGCACCATCTTGACCTATTCACCCCACGCCCGAATTGGGGTTCTCACACGATTGGATCGTGCGAAATATTGCGTCACCTTACAAGGTGCTCCATCGGTGGGATAGGCTGGCTTGAACGGCCCGCCAACGCAAACCGTTTTTCTCTCGTTTTGCATTAATTATATTGATGTCAGGCAGATAAGGACAGTGCCAGGGTTTTAGTTTCCAAACCCCCCCCCCCGTTCCAGAGAAACAGTTACTTGAAATGCGGGCGGGAGCGATTGAGCTGACTATTCTATAATGACTACTCTAGAAACATTAGCTTGGAGTGGTCTTCGCGGCTGGGAAGCTTTGGTTTCGCTTAGGCCTTGTGAATTACGATTTGCGAGTTACGAGGAATTTGAAAACTTGCGATTTACGAAATTACAAATTTCAGTCACGCGTATCCCTGCGCGACGCGGAATGATTGATATTAGGGGTCGTTTATACTTCCGCTGCCATGCGGCGCGGAGAGGCGCATTTCTGTAAGGCGTCGTTTATAGTTTCGCTGCTGAACAGCGCGGCGAGGTGTAATGCTATATTATCAATCGTGTCGCGCCGCGTGATCAATACTACAGTAATGCACTTGGCCGCGCTTCTTGGCGGCGGGAGTATGAACGACCCCTAATATTGATCACGCGGCGCGGCACGATCGATATTGTGAGATCGCATTTAGCCGCGCCGCTTTGCGGCGGAAGTATAAACTACAACTTAGAGGATCGCAATACGCCGGGCCTCTCGGCGGCGGGGGTATAAACGTCGCATAAGGTCAGTGGTACACATTGTCGCTGCTATGAGCGACAATGTGTATGTGTATGGCATTTAGCACAAATACGGGACCAGCATCGGAGCAATGGCACTGGCCGTCGTAGGAAGTTGTCGCGCGTCGGTCGCAGCGCCGTGTCGTGGAGGGCTCACACACTGCATATGTGCCTATTCCTGTCGTTGCCGCTGTCACTGTGCAGCGCACTGCGACAGCGACAGATTTAAAGGGCGGGAGACGATCGCTGTCGCTATGCAAAGCGACGCGAACTCGGGTCGCAAAACTATACCATTGGCCTGACGCCCTTTTCATACCTTTGCTGCCGCGTCAAATACCGCTCCTTACTTAAGACTTAAGAAAAATGAGAAAACGTGGCGGTGGCGGAGAAAACGTTCTCGATCGTTATTACCGCTATAGCGGCGTTTCCGCGCTTTACTGTCTCGTTGCCAGTTCTGATCGCGAATCGATTTCGCCAGCATTCTAATGTGGAAAGAAGCTAGCTGCCAACTTCCGGCTAATTTTTCAGTAATCCAATACACTGGTTTCATTGTAGCTCAAAAGTGGCATTTTCCGCGACTGCGAAAGGGCGTAGGGGTTTCAAGCTAGCGTGTTCAGCCCTGTCCCCCACCTGAAGTCCTGCAAGCTCGGCGGCAGCAAATTTGCCTAGGCCGCGCCGCGCCGTAGTATTAGGTCTTGAGAGCGGCGCTAGGGTCTTGGCGCTTGGGTGCGATAAAGCGCCAAGCGTCTCGTGCTAAACGCGCGTGACGCGCTTACGGAGACTATAAATACTCAAGCGGCGGCGCTACGTCGGAGCGGATTAAAATGGGTCCTAATTTTGCCGAGCAAGCAAAATCTGTACTTGCGATCACTATCATTGTAGCAGAGGATAGCACTAAAAATAATTATTATTAAACGGAATGAAATTGAAGACGGATTAATAATGAAATTGACGAAAAAGTTGTTACGGCCGCCTCTGCCATGGTGCAGTGGGCGTCACGCGCGTGCTGCGCGGGCAAGGCGTCAGACCATTAATACATCAACGTCACGCCCGCGCGTGCCGCGTGTCTAACAATGTGGTAGGCCGATGAATATTTCTACAAAGTGATAGTCACAGCAAATGGCAGCTCAAAACTATTTTTTTGAAATAGCACAATCATTCGTGAATTCGAGAAAATTTATCCCAAAAATAGAGAAAATTATTCGAAGATTCGAAAATTTTGATTTTCGAATATACTCGAAAATTCGAAAAATTAGTTTTTCGAATATATTCGAAAATCCGAGTTTCGAAAACTACCATTTTCGAGTTTAGTCGAAAATATTTCATATATACCACTTGATGGGAAAGCCATTTTAGCGTAGCCCGGAATGAGCAAAATGGAGTACCTTTCGAGGATGCCCTCGCTATTATGCTTTGGCATTTTCAATCTTTTTCGAATACTCGACTTTTCGAATGATTCGAAATTTGAGTTTTTCAAATAGTTCGAAAATTTGAGCTCTTCGAATATTCGACTTTTCGAATATTCATTGCCGATTCATTCGTGAATCGGCACTTTTCCAACAGTCGGTTTTCGAATAATTCGGGAATTCGCAATTTTCGAATATTCGGTTTTTCGAATTATTCGGAAATTGACACCTTTCGAATATTCGACTTTTCGAAGTCGAAGTTTCCAGTCGAATGAATATTCGAATCATTCGATTTGGTAAGACTGCCTTTAAAGCTGTGAGTGATTCTGGCCTAATCGCAGATCATAAAACCTTTCTATCTTAGAAAGGTAGGTGGACCATCAAGACTAAAATGTTTCTTCGTGTCCAAATTGTCTCCAGGTAGGCTATTTGGTAAACATCGGACCGAATTGTTATTTTCGAAAATTATTCGAATGCTTTTCGGAATTTCGAATCATTCAAAATTCGAATTTCGAGAATTTTGGTTTTCAAATATTATGCAAATATTTCGAAAACGGACTTCCGAATGATATTCGAAATTCAAATACTTCGTAAAAAATTAACCACGATTATTTTTTAAATCTACATTTTTTCTAGCTACATTTACTTCTCCCGGAGTATTGACAACATGGATGGGAATCAGGGTAAATAAACACCATCGAATGATCAGAGATTCTTCTCAAACATCTTAAAACGACGACGCAAATGACACACATAAATGGACGGAAAAAACCAAAATCTTCCTACGAAGGCGGTTGCTGAAAGCTCCGTAAACCACGGAATCCTCCGGGTCCACCACGGGAAACTCCGCGAGGTCCACCTCTCGGCACGACACCAACACCCCTTCCACGGAAAGACGTTATTGAAAAACGAATCACAGATCTCACATAATCGGGGGGGACAGGGCTGAACACGCTAGCTTGAAACCCCTACGCCCTTTCGCAGTCGCGGAAAATGCCACTTTTGAGCTACAATGAAACCAGTGTATTGGATTACTGAAAAATTAGCCGGAAGTTGGCAGCTAGCTTCTTTCCACATTAGAATGCTGGCGAAATCGATTCGCGATCAGAACTGGCAACGAGACAGTAAAGCGCGGAAACGCCGCTATAGCGGTAATAACGATCGAGAACGTTTTCTGCGCCACCGCCACGTTTTCTCATTTTTCTTAAGTCTTAAGTAAGGAGCGGTATTTGACGCGGCAGCAAAGGTATGAAAAGGGCGTCAGGCCAAAGGTATAGTTTTGCGACACGAGTTCGCGTCGCTTTGCATAGCGACAGCGATCGTCTCCCGCCCTTTAAATCTGTCGCTGTCGCAGTGCGCTGCACAGTGACAGCGGCAACGACAGGGATAGGCACATATGCAGTGTGTGAGCCCTCCACGACACGGCGCTGCGACCGACGCGCGACAACTTCCTACGAAACCAGTGCCATTGCTCCGATGCTGGTCCCGTATTTTTGCTAAATGCCATACACATACACATTGTCTCTCATAGCAGCGACAATGTGTACCACTGACCTTATGCGACGTATATACCCCCGCCGCCGAGAGGCCCGGCGTAATGCGATCCTCTAAGTTGTAGTTTATACTTCCGCCGCAAAGCGGCGCGGCTAAATGCGATCTCACAATATCGATCGTGCCGCGCCGCGTGATCAATATTAGGGGTCGTTCATACTCCCGCCGCCAAGAGGCGCGGCCAAGTGCATTACTGTAGTATTGATCACGCGGCGCGACACAATTGATAATATAGCATTACACCTCGCCGCGCTGTTCAGCAGCGAAACTATAAACGACGCCTTACAGAAATGCGCCTCTCCGCGCCGCATGGCAGCGGAAGTATAAACGACCCCTAATATCGATCATTCCGCGTCGCGCAGGGATGCGCGTGACTGAAATTTGTAATTTCGTAAATCGCAAGTTTTCAAATTCCTCGTAATTCGCAAATCGTAATTCACAAGGCCTGAGCGAAACCAAAGCTTCCCAGCCGCGAAGACCACTCCAAGCTAATGTTTCTAGAGTAGTCATTATAGAATAGTCAGCTCAATCGCTCCCGCCCGCATTTCAAGTAACTGTTTCTCTGGAACGGGGGGGGGTTTGGAAACTAAAACCCTGGCACTGTCCTTATCTGCCTGACATCAATATATGTAATTAATGCAAAACGAGAGAAAAACGGTTTGCGTTGACGGGCCGTTCAAGCCAGCCTATCCCACCGATGGAGCACCTTGTAAGGTGACGCAATATTTCGCACGATCCAATCGTGTGAGAACCCCAATTCGGGCGTGGGGTGAATAGGCCAAGATGGTGCCTTGATAGAGTGTGCTTTCAAAGGTTGATCAGAAAAAAAAAGAATTTCTAATAAAATGATGATTGTGCATTTTGATTATTCGAATTTCGGAAATTCGAATATGCTCTTGAAAATATTCAAAATTCGAATATTATTCGAGAGTCTGTTTTTGAAATATTCGAAATTCGAATACTATTCGAAAGTCTGTTTTCGAAATAATCGAACTTCGAATAATATTTGAAACCGCTTTTTACGAAGTATTCGAATTTCGATTGTTGACGTCACAAGGCTGCTGATGCTTCACTGGGATCGTAATATCAGGTCTACGGGATGTTGATAGGATGTGAACGCGGAATCGGGGATGGAGACTCTCCTCCGATGGGATGTCTACAGCAAAAGCGTTTCCGCAGATAGGATGTCTACGGCACCATGGAGGGGGGCGACGGGCAGTTCTCGAGGGGCGATCTCTGCCCTTTTCGGATGTCTACAGGGAGCATTGCGTGAGGTGACATCTCATCCGTGTCCTGTAGACAACGGCGAACGTCTGAGAACTTTTTCAGAAATTCCTGAGGGGGGGTGGTGTAATAATGCTGCAATTCTGATCACAGAAAACATGATGTTTTTGAGAAAACCGCCGATTCTACGGAAATCTGAGGCGTGAACGCAGAAAACACTGATTCCCATGTAGCGAACTCCCTGATACATGGGATGCAGCTTTCGAATGGAAGCACGGATCAGGTTAGGCCCACCAGACACAGAGCGTTATAATTCCTGGTTAGATAAATATCATGGGGGACATGGAATCGTTAATACCAGTGATGGCTCGAAGCGCCAGTAAGGACCGCAGTTCACTTAAAGGCAGTGTTCACGATGAAAAAATTTTTCGAAATTCCACTAGGATTGGGTAGTGGAGGGACACTCTGTAACGTTAACGTCGAAAGAACGCATGAAAACGAGCCAGGAAGAGCCCTAAAAGAGCCCGAAGTTGCAACTTCGAGCGCATTGAAAACCCCAAAAGCGCATCACACGCCCACCGACGTGAACAAATGAATGCTCGAGATCGTGAGATGAGCGATGGTTTCCAATCTAAAGCCCCGTTCTTTCCTTCATTCACATCTTCCTTCTTTACTCAGGTCAGCTCGCATAGATCGGCTGCAAAAGACGGAAGTTACAAGCCTCGGACAACTCGTCCACCATGTTTCCATAGCTCAGTCTTTAAGGGACCATACCTGCGTTCACAGACGGTCTTGTATGATTTCAGAGACACCATTGGAATCAGCATGGGGCCGCTCTCAAGATAGGCGGAAAAACGGAAAAACGATTTTCATGGTGAACACTGCCTTTAAAGGCAGCGTTCACGATGATTATCCTCGTTGACTTTCCACAGTGAAATGATAGGCGAGAAGAATATTAGGTTCCCAGTGTCGAAAGAACTGTAGAAAACAAGCCAGGAGCTGCAAAATGACGGCTGCAAACAAGCGTTTTGGTGCCCCAGACACGCCCCGTGCCCCAGATCCGCGCCTCGAAAGGAACAAATGAAGACTCAGATTATAGGAATGATCAAGTGAAGGAAGTGAGCTGTTTGCTTCATTGCACTGATAGGTATCATCCATCAAGCGGTCAATTCCTCCACGCTCAAAAATCAACGTAAACAAGGGAGGGACTATTTTGGCTCAAAAACGCGTCTTCCGTGTCCCTTTTAAGCATGCCTTGCTATATAGGGCACCAGACCTTTCGTAAACCGTGGAGATATCGAAAGTGAAATTTATCGTGAACACTGCCTTTAAAGGCATCGTTCACGACGGATTTCGTTTTCGAGTTTTCCATATATAATGAGAGCTATAGTTCCCTATATTACAGCTACGTTGAAAAAACCGCGAAAAATCCACTGACAACCCCTTTTTAGACCCAAAATATTTCAATCGACTTTTGACAAAGGAAGAGTCGATCGTTAGAGATAGCTGACTTGACCGACGATCTCACGATCAAATTAAGTGTATCTTTCTTTCAAGTGATTTGTTGAGAAGGAAAGGTTACTCGATGTGTGTAGAAAAGTCAATCTTCACGTAATCGTTCGGTATATTCCATCAACTTTCCCTCAGTTACACTGTATCAAATGCTGAAAATTTACTTATATGATGGTTGACATCAAATTGTGTCAGATGACTGACGGAGGGCCGCCTCTTTTGACGGAATTTGCGACATTCAACCCCAATTATCTTCGCAATAAGGCGTTTTCAACCGGACAAACTCTCCCTACGTTCTTAGGTGGGCCCAGAGAATCAATTAGAGCGAAAAAACGGTGAGTGGTTTTCAGCGCGTACGATGCCTTTAAAGGCAGTGGTCACGTTATCGAAAAAACTATAAAAATCAGCTCAGATTGAAAACAGCTGACAAACTATGAAGGTAGCGCGCTGGAAAACGGGTTAGAATTGGAGTTTTTAGGGCCCAAAGATGCCAGTTCGTGCACACGTGCTTAGCGCCGCTTAAAAAGATCGCAGTCTCATGCCCAGCAGTCAAAAACCTACGACATTCAGAGGAAAAAAATAAATGCAAATTTACCTATTAAAACAATTGAACAATGAAAGCAAGCACTTTAGTCAATGTTTTTGACTAGATGAGTAATGTTCATTGATTGAATTCCAATTCCAAGACAGCTGATGTTCTTGATATTAGAGATCATCGATGCCGATGATGTGGAGTGGGCTCGTTCACCATCAGAAGACAAGAAAGGTCAGGCTCCAAATTTTGGCCCGAAAAGCGATTTTCTCGCAATTTTTTTCTTATAGAACCTACAGCTCTAAACCGAAAAAAGGTTTTAGAGAGGAAAAGAAGACAAGCATATTTCATCGCGACCACTGCCTTCAAAGTGACCCTTTAAAGGCAAAGTATCGTTTCTCTGCTTTTCCTCCTATCTTGAAGACGGTCACATGCTGATTCCAATTATGTTTTTGAAATCGTACAAGACCTTCTAGGAACGGAGTTATGGTCCCGCAAAAATTGAGCTAGGGAAACATGGTGGACGAGTTGCCCGAGGCTTGTAACTTCCGTCTTTTGCAGCCGATGTATACGAGCTGATCTGAGTAAAGAGAAAAGTTGAGAATGAAGGGAAGAACGGGGCTTTTGATCGGAGACCATCTCTCATCTAGCCACGAATTCAGGGAAACTGTTATAGGACGTGGGCGGAGTGGCCCAATGGGTGGCTGGCCCACGAGATTTCACCTACTAACCAGCCGCTTTTCGTCGCACTTCCGTTCTTAATCTTGTTAGAGGGACCCAAAGCTTACGTTTTAGCCAAAAAACGTGCAACATTTTCTTCGTGAACACTGCCTTTAAACGCTCGCACTTCGACATATCACAATCACATAATTGTGGGCACGACTTTACAAAGAACCGTATCGCACTTTTGGATGACAAGTTTGTGATCCAATCCTCAGGATTTTCTTACAAGAGAAACAAACAAAGGATAGGTCGCACCTGATGAAATGAGTTTTATTGTTAGGATCTCTTGAGCATCTGTGGTGAAATTTTGCAGCACTTCGTCCCGAGCAGCTGGTTCCGAAAACTTATGAGTGTTTTAGGAGGTGCAAGAAGCACAAAAAACTACCGTCTCGAGCTGAGCAACTTCTCGGAACCAACGGCTTGGGACGAGATCCTGCATAGTTTCACCATAGATGCCTAAGAGATACTAGCAGTACAAATCGTTTCCGACCTACGGTTTGTATACCTCCATTGTTAAAGTGTGCCCGAATGAGAATGGCGGTCCACGCGGCCAGCTTGCTTGGCAGGCGGCCATCGCATGTGCCGCCCTCGGACGAGTGTTGGATTTCAACGACGGCCGTCCCCTCTCCCCCCGTCAGCAGAGCTGATTGATCGGCGCAGCGCTTGCTGCCAGCCGGTGCCGGCCCGTTCGTAGTCGATGGCGGCGGGGACTTTTCGCATGTTCGTCCGAGAGCGGCGAACGCGGCGGCCGCCCTGCCAAGCACGCCGGCCGCATGGGCCGCCATTCTTATTCGGGCGCACCTTAGCGCTACGAGTTCAAGCGGATTTGGTACCTTTTTTCACAGGGCTACACTTCCATCACATTAGAGAAGTTGATTGCGGCTGTTTTCAGTTCAGAGAATACGCGTTCCCCAAGTCCTGCACATGCTATACGCGCCGATTCTGACGCAACGCACAGTGTTCGTGTTGCCTCATGATGTTCTTGTACCCACGGCAGACCTGACGCGTCTGCAGAACACTGCGACGTTGCTGTCGCTCAAGACGAAGTAAAATTAGACACGACACCGGATTGAACCTTTGACTGCTGTAGCAGAGCACTGATCTGCGACGGACAATGGCGACAGCAACGGGTTGCATAACAATTTTTACATCTCCCGGCAGCACCTTTTTGAGCCAGCGACCATTGCAAAAGTTGCAGAGCGTTCCTGCGACCGGACATTTCTATTGTGCAAGTCTGTTCCCTACACAATTAGTATGAATTCAGCGAACACCTGTTGCGATCGCAAATTTTTAGTGTAAGAATGGCCTTACACGACGAAAACAAGCCCGTACACTTTGACAGGGTGATCAATCACTCGAGTCGGCGCGTTGACTTATCATTTCCCACCGTTTGGGATGGCCATGGTGGAATTACATATGGAGAACGAAGGTTAGAGTTTCAAAACATGCTCGATGGTACCTCCTTTTAGGATGGATATTTAAACTCGAAACGTGCTGCTTTTTTCTTGGAGCGGGCGTAAGCGAGCGAGAACGAGCGGGCGTGGGCGTGCAGGGACGAGCGCATGTGAGCGGCTAGCAATTCGTGGGCCCACGATGACCATCGATTTTGCGTAGTCGCGCGCTCTCGCCACATATGGACGCTGCCTGAGCGACAAGTGTCGCACCGACATTACGCAAGGATCAAATGCAGCAGGAGTGATCATCACCAACATGTTCAATTTCGCTCGAAAATTAGCGGTTTATGACATGAGCTGGTCATTGCCGCTGCATCTCTTGCGATCAGTTTACACGCGATTGACGAAAATAAGAGTAAATGCTTTACCAGGGGTGGTAGTAATTGGGGGTATTAAACGCGAATTAACAGGCGTTAAGTTCGCGTTAAACGCGAGTTAACCACAACAGAATCTGAGCAGGACTCCTAATAGTTGGGAGAAAATTTGCTCTAGTTTCACCCTAACATCCCTCAGTGATAGGCATTTGTTACACTTTCAATGAAAACGCCTCGCAAAAGCGACAATTGTAACCTTTGTTACGAAAAATAGCGATTTCAAAACGTTTTCAGGTCTGTTTTTTTCCCTAATATTCCGACATTTCGCATCCTCGCGGTAAGTTCGCGTTTAACATTCTCTCGCAGACAGCACGGAAGTATTGCTGAAATGCGAGAGGAACTGGCGGTTAACGAAAAACTTCTCCCGAGGAGTTTTTGGATGCGGTTAGCGAGATACAGTAGGAACAGTTTTGACCACCTATACTGAGGGCAAGTACGAGTTTAATTAATGCAGAGGGTTAAGGAAGTTTGATAGCACTGTTAGCCATTTTGATTCAGGACGTCAGCCTATCTTTAAAACTGAAAGGTGTTTCAAGGGATAGTCTTTTAACGGCTTCCGCCAGGGAAACGGGCGATGAGGGATCAAAAACAAAACAGGGATCATTGCTGAAACACGTTGGCCGTCTTCTTTGGTGGCACTAATCAATCCCTCCCAATCAGCTGTTAATTTTTTGGCGAGCGCCGACACTTTTCCCGTTTATTTTCTTCCGAAATTCGTTCGCTTCGCTATTATCAGTTTAGTTTCATTTTCATGATTCATTGCATAGCACAGGCTATGAGGAGTGTGTAGTAAATGATTTGCTTGCTCGCTTTTCGAACAGGTTTCCACAACTTTTTTAGTGCAAAACAGTAAAAATTTTGCAAGCGACTGATTTTCAAGTAATTTGATGCTTTAGTAATGTTTAGTCAGCATTAGTCGGGGCGTATCGGGCGAGTTTTGTGGGAAAGAAATGCGAACTTGTTTCTAAAACCAACTGTATCTGTTTTCCTTTTTCTGCGAGATTCGAATACTCCTCTTTCATTGCCAGATCAGTGCCATCGTGGCCTCTTTTTTTGAGGGTCCGCGAAGCACTTGCTTTGGTGCATTGGTAGAGCCACTCGAAGCGTTTCAGATTCTTACCTTGTTTCAGATTCTTACCTTTTATGTGCACAAAATCTTTTCTTTGCATGATGCGCATATGAGTGTGTAACAGTGTTTCTATATATTTTCAGCACTAACTGCGGGCGGGGGATTAGTTTCATTTTGAGAAGACGGCAAGCACTTCACAAATTCAACTGCATCAATGACCGAAACCACACCATTACCCCAATCTCGGACGCCAGACTTGAGTTGCACACTTCCAAAAAAAAACAATAGAATTCTTTTTCAAGAACGAAAATAGACTATCTAGTTTATAATCATTCTTATAAGTTTTTAACCATCCATTTCAGTTGAATGCAGGACATTCTTTGAATTTACGCATTACTCGACGAGTTTCGAAATGTCTTTTTCGCACCTAGCCTTACCTTCCCAAGAACACCTTGTAAATAATTCATCCAGAAATTTTCAAATTTTCGTTCGCTCGAAATTTCCTTTGGAGAAGTTTTTTGTTTTTCAAAAAAACTTTTGTTTGAAAAAATTAAAAAAAAAGTTAAGAAAGTTACTACAAATGCAAACTTTTGTCAGATCACACGCATCTGATTGATTGAGGCTAATGATTAACCTAACATGTCTTTTCGAGAGTGGTCCTGAAAACTCACGAAGCTCATAAAAAATTACGAGAATAAGGATTTCCAAGGAAAATTTGAAAAATTGCGTTCTGATCGTGTTTCGAACAAGCGAAGTATTACGAAGTTCCCTTTGAATGCTCTTCCTAATGAATAAAATAAATAGCATTACTTGTATAATCTTTCCGATCCCTCGTCTTTCCACCGTAAACGTCGTTCGTGTCCAAGTGTAGAAAATACTTATGCGGACGAAGGTCACGCATAATGTAAGTGTAGGCACAGGGCAGCTTTCGTTAAACCGGCAACAAACCGTTTCACCTATGTCGCGGTTCGTAGCCGGCCAGGAGGTGGCGGTTTGTTCGCGTTAATTTGGCGGGTCTACTGCATTTATGTCGCGGTATGTTGGCGGCTTGGAGGTGGCGGTTTATTCGCGTTTAACACCCCATTTACTACCACCCCAGGTCCCTTCTGGGGGAGAAAAAAAAACAGTCGTTGATCAAGCTAGCACAAAAAAACGGGTGCCGGGTATACAATCACGGCGGCGATTCCCATCACTGTCGTGGCTTGCCACAAATAAGAGTCCCTTCTCCTTCTTAAGATAAGGTTATGCTCATTGGATTTCGAAAACACAAGAACAAAATCGAACGTATCATTTTGAAGGCTACGTCATATTTTTGGGTTGTGGGTACATAGCTCCCAAGACGAAATGACAATAAATTCAAAAAAATCAGTGTCGGCTTTCGCCGATCGTTCACCAGCTTTTCTGTTCAAGCATATATGTAGAAATGGTTTAAAAATTTTGCTAAGAGTGGAAAACCGGGGGTCTGGTGAACAGAGTCCCCATCCAACCGTCAGGACGGCCGTGGGGGCGGCATGACGGCCGGTAAGATTGTGAAGGTTGGGAGCAATAGCGGGACAGGGGCTGTCTACACACCGAGGGAGGAGTTGTCCCGTTTTTGCAGTTCGAAACGTCACGCCACTTAACGCGAGCAAAGTGGTCCCGAGTGGAATTAGAGCTGCGAAAGGCGGGACAACTCCTCCCCCGGTGTGTAGAGCCCCTGTCCCGAAATAGCGCAGATTGAAATAACGGCGTTGATACAATACGGAAATTTTTCACGCATATGGTTTCTCCAGTATGTAGTACAATATTGCAATTAAGAGCTGTCGTCGCATACATTCTGCAGGCCAATGGGGCCAGAAATGAGCTCGCCTACAAGATCAGATATGGCAACCTATTTCCATCGCAAAGAGACGGTTCGCAAGCCATGCCGGGTCTACATCGACATGAATCTGGAGAGAGCACGTTCTGGGTAAGAGTATTGAGGAAACATATACGTTCTTCAAACCAAACACCGTATGCTCTCTTCCAGAAGTATAGTCTTTCTCGTCAATTTGAGGCCGGATGAGCTGGGCCAATTTGAGGCCGGGTGAAAAGCGGAGCGGTTTGTCATGAAAAAAATAGAATACACGGGTTACAATGAATTGCCAAATGCTCCCCGTTTTCACAAAACATAAGGTTTGTAAAAACAGGAATCATTTGGCAAACTTGGCAAAAACGTCCGATGCTTGTAACTTTTTTGAACGCAGACGTTTCTTGATTCTGAAAAGCTATCATATTCACAGCTCAAATTCCTACCTAATGTGTTTTGTGGCCCAAAGTTCCCTAAAAACGCTTTGTTTTTGGATGAAATTGTTTTTGCGGTCGTTTTTCAAAAGCGTCGCGCGCGACAAGGTGCGACGAAATTCCTATTTGTATCTGTACAAGTAATAAAAGGGCAGGCTCTATCTTTTCTTCATGAAATAGATGAAGGCGGGACAATTTCGAGATATGAACAGGTAGAACTTTGGAAATCCTTGATTAACACGCTTGGGAAATTCCTAAAATATCTGACTTGTGTTGAGCAAACCCCAAGTTGTTGAATGAAGGAGAACGAAAATTCTACTTGCATAAATCTCAAGATTGCCCCGTCTGCATCTAATTCATGAAGGAAACATGCAGATTGCTGTTCTATTACTTGTACAATTACAAATCAAAAGTTCGCCGCACCTTGCCGCTCGCAACGTTTTTGAAAAACGACAGCAAAAACAATTTCATTGAATAACAACGTGATTTTAAGGATTTTCGGCTCAAAAAGCACATTATTAGGTAGGAGTCAGAGCTATGAATATGATAGAATTTCCGGAATTCAAAAAAGTCTTCGTTCAAAAAAGTTACAAGCATCGAACGTTGTTTTGACAAGCTAGGCAAATGCTCCCCGTTATTAAAACTTAGCGCGGGTATTGTAACAAAGTGAAATTGCGATTCCAACATGATATCAATCATTATTCCATCCGGTCTCAAATCAGCGGAAAATATTTTACGTGCATTTTTTTGGCTTTTTAGGTGTACTTCCAATGGAGGTGTGCTTCAAATACGGCGTCAACTTCAAATTTTCAGCCTTGTTCCTTGGAATACTCATCGGGGAATTTTTCACCACGAAACCATGAAATCAGTGACAAAAAACCTCAATTCGTCGGCTATTCAGGCCCGATCGTATTCTCGCTTTCACATTGTATCAATAACTAAATTCTCATTTCCTATTCATTTAAAAATGCACTGCTAACAAGGAAAGTGTTAATGACGATAAACCCATCTGCAAAAGCAACTTGTACTATAGTATCTCTCGGCCTCCATAGTAAAACTATCCCGCACCGAGTTGCAGCTACCAAGAAATTACGAGCTGAAAACGGTGGTTTTTTCGTGCATTTTTTACCTTCCAAAACGCGCATTACTCTTTGCAAAATCCGGAAGCGCACCTCATTATTGTGTTCAGCGCTAAAAACTCCCCCCCCCCCTGAATAAAAATTGTCTGGAATCACATTCTTCAAACTTTGTACAGAGTGATGGCGTTTTGGACTTGTACGAATTGTTTGCTGACCGTTTCTTCTAGCGATTCGGGAATTAAAAAAGGGTTCAGTTTTTTTCAGATTTGACATAAAACTTTCTCATAGGGGTTATTTGGTGTGTTTGTCAAGAATTTCAGGTTTACGTCTCGATTATCCAAAGTTTTCAACTGAATTCGTTCAAAGCCTCCAATCGGGGGAAATTTAGGGGGCAAAACGCGACTTTTGACGACTTCCGGAACGCTACGATAGAAATGGCTCAACGTCTTTCTTTAGAAGTTATTTAGAGTTCTAAGCACGGGTCTGAAGTCCGTTTGTAGATTTTCGACAGCTCACGGTAGGTAACGGTGAGTAAACGGTAGTTCGGTCAAAGTTCACAATTACTAAAAAGTTCTATGCGGGGTTCATTCGGGGTGCTAAATACGAATTTACTGTCCATTTCCTAATATAAGAAGTGCTAGGGTAGGTTTAGGTTTTACGGTAGGTAACGGCGGGTGAACGGTAGTTTGGTGAAAGTTCAGAACTATTCAACAAGTCTATGCGGGGTTCATTCGGGGTGCTAAATACGAATTTAATGTCCATTTGCCAATTCAGAGGGGCTAAGGTAGGGATGAGACTATACCTACCGTAACATACAGTAAGCTCCAGTATTTCGACAAACAGACCCCAGAAACGTTTTCAGCACCCCACATTACACCTATGGTTTCCGTTTTCGATTTTCTCTGGACAAGGCGGCTGGCAGTGCGTTGTTGGTGGCCTTACAGGAGAATGGGGTTTCGATTCGCGCGGGTGATCTACCGTCGCAGCCCCGTCCTTTCATCAGACTAGAATTATTGCGCGAACTCTACAGACATGGAAATTTTCAGCCGAATCAAAAAATGTCTGATGGGTACCCCTACCTCCTGACGAAGCTTGAAAAACGCTTATAAATTTTTTGGAACCAGGAGCCCGAGGCGGGATACTGCGCACTTTTCTATTGAGGCCCAAGAGATACTAACAATACAAGTCGCTTTCGCAGATGTGTTTTCCACTAAAACATTTCCTCTGTAGAAGAGGGGTTCTCCAGAAAGAGAGTGTATTCTAATTTTCAACCCTCTCTTTTCGGCTTACTTCCAGCAGAGATGTACTTCAAATGGAGGTGCTCATATAATAGAGAAGATGCGGTATTTGAGTGCTAAACCTGTGAGCAGCGATCGAATTGACACATTTCAGGTTGGATCCTACCCTGGACCTAAGAATTCCCTGCAGTTCTCGTTTCCGACGTCATCTTCCGGTGGTCATTTCGTCCTCGATGGAGACGCCTATCATCTCTTGACTGAGTATATTGCGCTCAGAGACATGTGAGTGCTGAACACCTGTTACAAGCAATTAACCCTGAAAAATCCTCTAATTCTGCGTTTCGCTATGGCAGATTACTCACTGGACAAAAAATTCATGCGATCTCGTGATCCACCACTTTTTTCTTTGGGGGATCAACTGACAGGCCGAATAACTCTAGAGGCACAGAACACGTGAACATTGAAATTTTCATGTAATTGGATATTAGACGCCTCCTGTACAACACGCGCCGAATGCGAGATCACATCTCCTCTGAACACAGAAAACTTCAATTTCACAGAGCGGTATCAGTCATTCCTCTTTTGAACTCTGAGTGGCCAGCACCGCCCATCTCGCTCCGTCGTGGTGGCGGTGCTGGGGCATTCATACTACACTGGAGGAGCGGGAGGTGAGAAATTTCATTCATATGTCAGCTCTGGCTGAGAGGGAGGTCAGGAGTATGAATAGCTTTTAACAGGAAAGGCTATATGTGATCAAACATTCCCGAACACTCATATTTTGCTTATCCGTCCATTAGTGGTCGATACACTATGAGACACGCCCACAAATACGCCGCGTAGCGGCGTGGGTGTGCACCAGGGATGAGCGGAATTCCGATTTCCGAATTTCGATTTCCGATGGTTTTTGGCCTTCCGATTTCCGAATTCCGATTTCCGAAAAAAAAATCCTAAAAATGCGTAAAAAATCGGAAGTATCGGAGTTTAGATTTTTGAACCTTTTTCCTTGCAAAATTCATTAGGGATATCTGGGGCTCTAAATTCGAATTCGAGCTCCGTCTTCACTTTTCAGAAAGCTAGGGTTGAGTGCATCTACAGGAAAATTATTTAATAACTATCCTACTATCTACATATATTTGCCTAACTCTGTGTGTGTCTGTGTGTGTTTGTGAGAATGAACGGAAATTCGGTCGTTTTTTTTCAAAAATGAAGCCATTCGGTTTGTTGTTATTATGGTGTGATGGCGTGCACTGATAACACGATATAATCAGTTCCCTATATGAAAGCTTGCTGAAGGAGTTCATGAACGGTTGCATGTGAGATTTAAGGCCCGCTAAAAAGTTTTTCTTGGGAAGGGTTCGGGACTCCACAGGTAAAGAATTTCTGACAGAGTTACATGCGAGTTTATGGCTCTAGAAATGTTGTCGGCAATCTGTCTTTACAACTTTAAGTTACATTTGACCCTAAACATTGGATATATGTTCCACGGTGCTAGTTGAGTTACACATGACATAAAGCACTGGCGTGTAACTTAAATGTATTATTTTATCGCACATGTAACCTATCTACGCGGCGTGCCGTTTCCTTGGGAGGTATGCGATGTACTCTGGAGGCAGGACTCAAATGTAGGCAGCGTCGTCCATTCAGTTACCCAAGATTTGAGGTACTTGGCCCCGCACAACGGCTGGAGGCCACGCGTGACAGACCGCTGTCGGCCCAGCCGTGCTCGCCGTGTCGTGTGACGGTGTGCTGGCCTCGTCGCTTGTGCCGTCCACACCTCGTGTACGTGTCAAGTAACATGTACCAATAGTGCAAGTTACTCGCAATGTTGTGTATTTATTATTAGTGCATGTTACTTTGATAAAAAATCTCGCCAAATTTCACGTAACATTGCTTCAAGTTACTTGTGAACTCAAAGTAAGTTGCGTGAGGTCATCATGCAACTTGCGTTGAATTCTCAGGTAACTTGCTCAGAAATTTCTGAGGGGAACTGCGTCAAGCGCCAAAACAGTGCGCTGGGCTTCACTTAGAGTGCGTCAAGCGCTGGAAAAAAAGTGTGCTGGACCCTACTGGGAGTGCGCCAAGCGCTGGAGCAACTGTCTGTGTTGCATTCAACTTGGAGTGCGTCGAGCTCCGGAGGGACTGTGTTGGACACAACTTGGAGGGCACCAAGCACCGGCGAAAACGTGTGGCACCCCAACTAGGAGTGCGTGAAGCCCCGAGAAAAGTGTGTTGCACCAAACTAGGAGTGCGCCAAGTACCAGGAAGAAAAGTTTGCAGGACTCTACTGGGAGTGTGCCGATCGCCGGGGGAACTGTGTTGGACCGCCTTGAGGTGCTGCAGGCGCCTGTGTGTGGGACCTAACTGATTCTGCGATGACTCCAATCGTCACGATACAAGCCTACAAGTACGCGTGGGTGTACATCTTGTTCAATAAAGTTGGATAAGCCCAAGTTTTCTGGCAGGATTAATCACCAGGGGAGTTAAAAATTTTGCGGATCATTTCCGATTTCCGATTTCCGAATTTGAGAAAGTCGTTCCGATTTCCGATTTCCGCAATTCAGAAAAAAAATCCGCTCATCCTTGGTGTGCACGCTAATCATTACATGAGGAAACAGCGGGTACCACGAAGGATTACGAAGCAATGGAATGTGCTCACCTTCAAATCAGTCCACATTTTCTATTTGAACGGCGTGACTCGTTCTTTATAACCTTTTTTTTACAGCGTGAGGTAGCGGACGCGATGTGTATGTGAAACGCCAGCTTATATATCCACTTTATAGGGAATTTTGGGTGTGTTAACACCTTCTTCAGCCTATAATTATGACAACTATTACATGCGTACAACGATAAATGACCCAACAAGTAAGGTATGACTAACCCGCTGTGGTGTTTACGCATGTAATAGTTGTCATAATTATAGGCTGAAGAAGGTGTTAATACACCGAAGATTCCCTATAAAGTGGATATATAAGCTGGAGTTTCACATACTCAAAGGAAATATCTAAAGGGAAAACGTTTCACATTAAAAATTGTGAACTGGCCCGTAACACTTGCTATATTATCAGCAGGGCGCCCTTACCCTATCACTATATGTTGTAGAAAAAATGTTTTTTTATCTGTCGGTGAAGTAATTTAGGGGATTTAGCAATTATCCACATGGCCGGCAAAAAGGTTCAGACAAGATGAAACGTAATGCATTTGCTCTGTGAGAAATGTTTTAGAAGCGCATTTCAGCAAAGCATTATTGTCGGTCAGCATCGATGCGAAGTCATACTACATGATCTGTTCCGGAAACACACTCAGACAAACCATCGCTCAGAGCGGGACCGGAGAGCGACTCGAGCGATGCTGTCTGTCTGATCCGAACTAAAATTAACCACCTACTCGGGCTACAGCAGCCGTTCTCTGGGCGACGGAAGTCCCGCTCGGAACGACTTTCGGTCCCATTTGGCTTTCCGGTGGTTCTTCGGGCGAATGAGCGTAGCTTCATCGTTGGCTTTTCTTCGCTTATTAACTCGTTTCTTCTTCTCTATCTTTGTCTCTTTCTTCTTCCCTCTTCTCCCAGTCCTTTTCTCCCTCTCCTGTCTCCTCATTCCCCCCCTTCTTACTTAAGCCTTAAGAAACAAATTCTTTTCTACCTAACACTGCCTTCCACTTGGTCCAAAGCCTGCTTATTTACAAAATATCTGCTGGAATTCAGTGGTAATCTTGAGTTCTGAGCACATTTAAGTACTTCTATTTACTTTGAGGTGAACCCCCAAATCTGCCATAGTCGACAGAATATCTGAGTCTCCTTAGAACTAGATGACAGCGTTTGCGAAAATTTTCGACGGAGCGTAATTATTGATTTTTGTGATTTTGCATCCGAGAATTTTAGGCCTCGAAGCCCCGCAGTTAAGTATAATGGCTAAGTACTTAATCAATAGTATTTTTCAACAATTATCGATAGCTTTTTTGAAAATTCGACTTCGCCTTTTTTATTAATTTTCAAAATAACGATCAATAATGGACGAAAAAATACTATCGATTACAAACCTAGCCATTATCCTAGTGATACTTTGCGTTCTCCATTAAAGGCATAGTCCAACCTCAGTATCGATTTTCTATTTTTTTTGCCTATCTTGAGAAAGATCCCATGCTGATTCCAATGGTATCTCTGAAATCGTTTAGGACCCCCTACGAACGGAGTTATGGCCCCCCAGACATTGAGCTACGGAATCATGGTGGACGAGTTTTACGGGGCTTGTAACTTTCGTCATTTGCAAACTATGTATGCGAGTCGACCATGGGTGCTTACCAGGGCTGTGCGTTAATAACGTTAACGTGTTAACGCATTAACGGGTTAACGCGCTTTTTTTTCAAAAATTAACGATTAACGGTTAACGAAAAAGTCCCAAAATCACGTTAATTTTTCGTTAATGTTCCATCCATCTATGCTTTTTTGCATGTCAGGATTCTTATTCTTGAAGAGTATTCGTTTATTGTTCTGGCTGATAGTATTAATAATCCATGAAGATGATTTCCAAGTTTGGAGTGTACGGACTGCGGTGTTTGGTATGGAACGTGTTTCATGTTTTTTTGGGACGTCTGGTTATTTATCGATTTTCGTGGTGGTCAGGTAATGTTTTCAAAATTGTTAACGAAATGCAAAATTAACGTGTTAACGCATTAACGGATTAACGCGGTTTTTTTTTTCAAAAATTAACGATTAACAGTAAACGAAAAAATTTTTTTTCATTAACGCACACCCCTGGTGCGTTCCAAGAACGTTCCCACGACGCCGTGGTAGGACAAACGGCCTTCCCATGAACAAATTTGCTTTCCATGGATGCCAATTATAACTGAAAATCGCTCCCACGTGGCCGTGGCTACGTTTCCATGGACGCGTTTTGCCATGGAAATGATCTTGGAACGCACCCCAGACTAAAGCGAGAGGCTGAGAATGAAGGGAAGAACGGGACTATTGATCAGAAACGATCTCTAATCTCACCACTATTGAGCTTGGAAGATCGTAAAAGGGGCGTGCCAAAGTGGCTTCCGGGCGTGGGCGCCCCAGGGTGGCTTCCTCCTATATCTCGCTTAGTCAGAAAGATCGAGAGCTCGCACATGGCTGGGTCTATGGAAATATCAGATTTTGTCCCTGAGCTTGGACTGTGCCTTTGAAGGTTGGCGAAAACTCGATGCCATATGCTATAACATAGGTGCACCGAGTTTGCGCCAACCTCCAATGGGGAACGCGAAGTATAGTTAGGATTCATGCCGACAGTACTTAAAGGCAGTGTTCACGATGAAAAAAGTTTTCGAAATTCCACTAGAATTGGGTAGTGGAGGGACACTCTGTAACGTTAACGTCGAAAGAACGCATGAAAACGAGCCAGGAAGAGCCCCAAAAGAGCCCGAAGTTGCAAATTCGAGCGCATTGAAAACCCCAAAAGCGCATCACACGCCCACCGACGTGAACAAATGAATGCTCGAGATCGTGAGATGAGCGATGATTTTCAATCATTAGCCCCGTTCCTCCCTTCATTCTCAGCTTCTCTCTTTACTCAGGTCAGCTCGCATAGATCGGCTGCAAAAGACAGAAGTTACAAGCCTCGGACAACTCGTCCACCATGTTTCCATAGCTCAATCTTTGAGGGGCCATAACTCCGTTTCCAGGAGGTCTTGTATGATTTCAGAGACACCATTGGAATCAGCATGGGGCCTTTTTCAAGATAGGTGAAAAAACAGAAAAACGGTTTTCATCGTGAACACTGCCTTTAAAGGCAGCAGGCACGCTCAAAAATGATATCAATTTTATGGATTAAACTGAAGGTCCTTTCTGGAACGCTTACGCCCTTAGAAGCCTGAAAATTAATCTAAAGTGGCTGCAATCGAGCATTGAATACCTGTATGGAGGGGCGGAGCCCGTATCGATGGGCGGAGCAAGGATGGTTTCGTGACTGACTACGGCTCAAATACGGTCATTTGGACTCGTTTTTAACGCTTGCAACTTCCTGAGGGCTCTTCTAGGGCCTGCACGACCCCACTAATGTAGTTATCTCAACAACTTTTTCGAGCGTGTCTGCTGCCTTTAACTTTGGAGCTTTGAGGCCGAAACTTTTTGCATAAGCCAGAAAACACAGAAGTTGCAAAATCACGAAATTCACTAAAAATCATTAATTACGATCCGTCGAAAATTTCTGCAAACGCCATCATCTTGTTCTGAGATCTCAGATGTTCGGTCAACTGTGGCAGGTTTGGTGGTTTACAGCAAATTAAATAGAAGCACTAAAAGATGCTTAGTACTGAATATTACCACTGAATCGGCTGCGTGGAGCATTCTGAAGAGGGAGAGAGGGAACAAGCAGGCTTCGGCCCAAGTGGAAGGCAGCGTCAGATAGGAAAAATCACACGAGTAGACAGGAATGTGGCGCATGCAACGTGCCCGAGGACGGCACGGGGTCAGCGATGGTATTGGTAATATTAGTGACTGCCGCTACTGCCGGTGGGGGCAGCGCAGCAGTGCGGCTGTCACTAATATTATCAAAACCATCGTTAGCCTAATGCCCAACGCTCACTGGTATTGCTTTCAATCCGGAATACCTAGATCATGCGGCCCTAGATGAGAAAATTACCCAACACAAGATTGGAACATGATGAGAAATTGAAATAAATAAATAAAACTTACAAATTAAGCGATTGGTCAAGTTAGGTAAACAACACTCCTAGCCCATCACGCTGTCCATGAAACGCTACTCGTTTTCCACAACGCGAGGAAAGCTTTTCATGAAACGCGACTCACTTTTGACGACGCCGCACACGCCTTTCATGAAGCCCTTCTCATTTTCTATGACGCGGGGCACGTTTTCATGAAACGCAACTCAGTTTTCATGACACTGAGCTCGCTTCTAATAATGCGCGGCTCATTTTCCATAACGCGGCTCGCGCTTCTCATCAAGCGCGAGCCATTTTCAATGATGCGGCACACGCTCCGCAGTAATGGCTACTCGATTCCCGTGACGCGACGCAAGTTCTTTACGAAACGCTCTCTCCCTTTCCAGAATGCTCCACGCACCGTGAAATTGTAACCTCATCCACAATTTGCATCGCGAAGATCCGATTACAGATGATAAGGACGGAGAATAGCTGAGGCTTTCGAAAGCGTAAATAGCACAGTTGGTAGTAGAATCCCATGCTTGGTCCGTGATTGCAGTGTACCAAGTGACGGTCTGGCTAACACTGCTCGCACTGCTGTCGCCCCGAGAGCGACCGAACGGCGGTCGAGGCTGCTATTCGCACCGGAGTTCGCCCCTCGACCGCTGTCCTGGTGATGACGTGAGAAATGGGAGGAGCCGGTCCCGCTCGAAGCGATGGTTTGTGTGGGAAACCATGCGTGATCGCGTAAAGATCCCAATTCCACCTTGCTGTAGTCCGAAATTAGCTTGGAAAATGTTCTGAAATTGATCCAGTGAATGATTCGGAGTGCTAAACACGAATTTGAGGTCTCTTTCACAGTTTTACAGATATTTCCTTAAAGGCGGTGTTCACGATGATTCTCCTTTTCAAGTTTTCCACTCAAAACAATGCGTTGGCAACCAAGTGTTACCAAAATCACGAAGAAACGGCGAGAAACGCACTAAAACGTCTTATTTCAGTGACATTATTCTATAACATGGACTAGTTGTCCGGCTGGATGAACATGTTCACGGTGGTTGTCACCGGTAATAAATGGGACTAATCGAAAATGGAAGAATATTTTGGGCAAAATAGTATTAGTTAGGGCCCGAAGGAAAGAACGGAACAACACAGAATGGAGAATTGCAAAAGACGGGTCCACAAAAGATTTCATTGTCACAACTAACAGTTCCATTGATACTTAAGAGGCGGGCTGATACCTGAGGATGTCGTGCCCTTCTGGTGCGTTTTTCTCGGTTTCTTCGTCATTTCAGTTCTACTCGGGGGCAAAACAATCGATTTAGCGAATAATCTCAAAATCGAAGATTATCGTGAACACTGCCTTTAATGTAATGTACAATGTAGTAAAAAAATAATGTGCGCTACATGGCATTTCACCTACCAAACCTTACCGTAGTCTTTGAAAATATTAAAAAAACGGTTATCATATTTGTGCTTAGTAGTCTTACAATTAGTCATCCCCCAGGACAATATTTGAGTGTGAAAATTTTTAGAAATTCGGAGCTCCACGGGAGTAAGCTCAATCCCATCTTCTGGCGTTCAGAGGTTTCCATTTTTTCAAGTCCAAACTCTGTACTAAAAAAGGGATACGACTCATTTTCGAAAAGGAATTCTTCGTCAGAATCTCTTCGGCTTCTGTAGCAAAACTGCACAGTATCCAGTATACATTGGATCCGAATCAAAAATTTCGTATACTCGGACTAAAAAATCAAAGGTCGCGGATATCCGACTCAAACGGATAGATTTAAAATAGCAAGATCGGATAATCCGAGTTAATCGGATAGGGAGGCGAAACGGATTTTCAGATATCGGATCAATCCGAAAATTACGTTTTTTCGGTGATTCGGATTTTGGATCACTCGGATTTTGACCTTTTTTCGGTGAGTCGGAATCCGAGTATCCGAGTCGGATATCCGGTCGGATACAAGATGGTATAATTCAAAAAGTTTATCGAAAATTGATAGTCTGGTGAAAATCCTCAAAAAAAGAGATTTTTATACCTTTTTATGATAAACGAACTCTTTGATAATCATCTTTATCGCGAAATCTTTGCAAACCGAACAGATGTGATCACCTTTCACAATCTATTCAAAGTGAGAGTAATGTTAAAGGCAGTGTTCACGATGATCATCCTCCTTGACGTTCCACAGAAAAATGATAGGGGAGAAGGATCCTAGGCTCCCAGTGTCAAAGGAACGGTAGAAAACGAGCCAGGAGTGGCAAAATAACGACTGCAGACAAGCGTTTCGGTGCCCCAGATCCGCCCCTTGAAAGGAACAAATGAAGACTCAGATTATAGGAATGATCAAGTGAAGGAAGCGCTGATAAGTGAGCTGTTTGCTTCATTGCACTGATAGGTATCATCCTTCTAGCGGTCAATTCCTCCACGCTCAAAAATCAACGTAAACAAGGGAGAGCCTATTTTTGCTCAAAAACGCGTCTTTCGTGTCCATTTTAAGCATGCCTTAATACATAGGGCACCAGACCTTCCGTAAACCGTGGAGATACCGGAAGTGAAATTTATCGTGAACACTGCCTTTAAAGCATTAGTCTAAAAGAGTATCAATCCTTCACATCGAGTTCGTAAATACCCGTGTTACTGTCTAATCCACTTAAAAAGGGATTACCGTTCGATCAGTACACATGGTTTTTGGTAGGCAATCGAACCCTCAATGCGCCATAAGAGGTATGGTATATTTTTGCGACACACTGTCGCGTCGCTCTGCACAACGACAGCGACCGCCGGTCGCGGAGCTTTCACCCTTTTAACCTGTCGCTATCGCAGTGTGTTTCAAGCTTCGCCCGCGACAGGGACAGTGGCAGCGACAGGCTTCAGCCCATTCGCAGTATGTCGGCTCTCCGCGTCACGTCGCTGCGACAGACGCGCGACAATCGTGCCTACGACGACCGATGCCCGTGGTACGAGGCAGATCCCGCAGTGCTAGATTGCATGCCTGTCGGTCATGACAGCGGCAAAGTATACCATACCCCTAAGAGCCTTTCAGAGTGGCGTCGCAGCAAAACTCGCTGTCGCGGTGACGGTGTGAGTGATGTGGGGTGAGGTATGCTACGCAGCGCAAACTGTGCCGTGCGAGGGAGGCGACCGCGCTTTCAGAGTGCGCGAGCTAGCAGCGACGGCAGTAACGTCGCGCGGTGGGAATGATTTGGACCATTTTCGTCTCTGCCGTCCCGCCTTAGTTTCTTTCTATTTGTTGATGTTACTTTGTTACTACCTGTTCATAAATTCTCTATAAAATAATTATTTCCCCTATTTCACCGTTTTCTCCAATCGAACAAACGGCGGCGAAGAGGTAAGAGACGCAGAGACAGAAATATGATTCGGCGACCGGTCATGGTCACGCTACTTTCTCTCGCTCTGGAGAGCGACGTCACAAATTTCGCAGCAGCGCCAATCCGAAAGGCCCTATAGTCGCACAGACAACTCAAACCAAGAGAATCAATGCCAATTATGCGCAAAATCTGCGTTGATGATGCGCAGAAAATGCGGCGTAAATTTTACGATGCGTGCCAATTGGACGTCAGCAGTGTACAGGCTATAAAAGGGCGAAATTCACTTGGCTCCTACGCGTGCTGGTGTGGAGCGGAGGGTAAAGGCAGTGAGAGAGCGTAGGACAGACGGAGGCCGAGGCGTCTCGCTCGCCGCTCGCGCCTCGATTGATGTGAATTACGACGTTTTATAGTGGGTAACTACGCACCTGTATGACTACTGTAGAATGGAATGTCGAGTCGTGACATAAGATACGCTTGTTTGAGTCACAGGACATGCCGAATCTACCAATATCCGACTCATTATCCGATCCAAATCATGACATTTTTCGGATATTCGGTATCCGAATCATTATCCGACTCATGGCACATTTCGGTGATTCAAATTTTGAATCAAACGGATTTTAGCGTTTTTTCGGTGAATAGGATTTTGGACCATTCGGATTTTGACGTTTTTTCGGTGAATCGGATTCTGGATCATTCGGATTTTGACACTTTTTCGGTGATTCGGATTTTGGATCATTCGGATTTTGACATTTTTTTCGGTGAATCGGATTTTGAATCATGAAAATTTCGGTTCATTCGGATGGATATCCGAAAATGAGTGAGTCGGATCCAATGTATAGTATCCAGCTAGGAGCTGCTTCAAAGAAGTTATGAGCTCAGGTAAAACTAGTTGTCCTGAATCCGGCGAGTTTTTGTCTTGAATTCGTACGAATTCAGAACGATTACTCGACTAATCCTGAGGAATTCTCGAAAAATTCTAGACAACTTTTCATAGCTTTCTCCAGAACTGTCAGCCAATTCAGGTGAACTCTTGCTGAATTCTCGACAACTTCTTCACCGTTTTCGGTATCAGTAATGGGGTTCCGTCCATATCCGGAACCGCTCTAGGGAGCTCATCCTAACTGCCGTCGGCACCTGGGACAAGATGCTCCTCAAGGTATTCGGGTGCGGGACCACACCCCCCCCCTCCCCAAGTCAAGGGGCCCATCCCCTCAGCTGCCAAAAATTATCCTTCAGCTCCTGGGTGACCCCTCAGAGTAGACTTGAAGTCACCACTGAGGATCGGCCTCAAAATGCCGAGTGAGCTTTCAGTGAGATGAATGCGCCTTTTATACCCTTCGGTTTGTTTACCCTTAGTATGATAATGATACCAGGAAAGAAATGGATTCTTAACAAGCTTTCGACATGTACTCTTCAGGAAGTTCTGCCTGAGTCCACATGTAAAGTGTAAAACGGGAATGTCCAAGTCTTGGTCACAAGTGGCAGATTCCCTGGTGGTTTCTTGCCCTGCACGATGTCCTGCTCACTCCTGCTAGTGCCGCTACCCTCGACTGTGCCGTGATAGTACCGTGGCGGATCCGCGATCATCACTGCGCCAGGATTGGGCCTTGACAATGCTGCGAGATTGCCGCGATAGTACCGCAGCGGTTCCGCGTTAGATCCTTGCCGACCCGCGAGGATGCATCAGCGAACCCGAGTCAACAGCGGTACCCTGTCATGTGTGATAAAACGATATTTTCGCAAGTTCAATTACCCAAATATGGGGCACTTCCCGCATATCCTGGGCACTTTGTGCAAATCCTTGCGAGCATTGCATCATGTCCTGCGCACTTCGTGCAGGCCCGTGACCGCACTACACAATGTCCTGCACAGTTTTGGTAGAGCCTTGCCGGTTCGGCACGTTGAAAGCGACGTCTCATCCAGTTCTGAATGGGTCTTGCACACTACTGTTCGGGCCCTTTCCAGTCTTTCTTCCGATTTCCAGCTCAGCGTTTGACGTTTTGCATTGCTCTGTTAAGCGCAGCTTATCTTTGCCATTAGAGCGCAGCTGCTCGTTGACGATATGCAAAACTGGTCGAGAAATTGCCAAAGATTGAAAACTTGTCGAGGAATAGTTCGGCTGAATACAAGAAAGGCTAATTTCAAGAGCAGCCGTCCATAATTCCCCAAGAATTCTAGACGAAATTAGAACAAATTCTCCAGCTGGTAAGGAACTGACCTGAATTCTGCAGCGTTTCTTGACAAAAACACGATTTTTCCCAATTCTCGACAAGTTCTCCCTGAATTCAGAAGAAATTTTGGGTTCTCGACCTGTTCAGGACAAGTTTTCAACGTATTCAGGACAACTACTTTTACCTGAGTAGACTTTCACCAGTTAGGGGGTTCCGTAAGCGCTTAAAGGCAGCATACGGGCTCACAAACGTGGTCGAGATAACAGCACAAATAGGCCCACACGGACCCTACCATGTCGTCATAGACGTTTGAAGCGCCAAAACCATACAGGATGACAATATTTGACAATGTTTGAGCAATCTTGCCTTCCGCGCCTGTATTTTCCCACCCATTCGAGTACGAGAATGAGAAATGAAACTTGAGAAAAAATGTGATAAGTTACAGTGATAGCACTATAAAATGGGAGTGCACG
Organism: Aplectana chamaeleonis; assembly: GCA_029168955.1. NCBI lineage: Eukaryota > Metazoa > Nematoda > Chromadorea > Rhabditida > Cosmocercidae > Aplectana > Aplectana chamaeleonis. The sequence continues at coordinate 91,523 of JAPDOI010000752.1, forward strand.
AAAGAAACAGCTTGATTTACTTGAATACTAGCGAGACCTAGCGAAGTTTTCGCTCAAAAAAACTTTCACAAGCGCTAGCTTCCTGAGGCACATTATTCTGACAAAACGGTGTTGACTGCCTTCCGTCTATCCGGAAGTTGCTGTCCGTATGGACTCTCCTTAGCAGAGCAGGCTGCCGCACATTCACAGCAGGGCGTCCGGTATGAAAATGTGGGATTGAAAAGCAAAACATAAGAAGCCAGCGGTAGATCATCGGTGGCTACCGGCATGACTTTACGATCCCTTTCCTCTGTAATGTTTCCAAGCTATTATTCTCGCTTTACCATCCCTGTCATGTTAAAGGCAGCGTTCACGATGATCATCCTCGTTGACTTTCCACAGTGAAATGATAGGGTAGAAGGATCCTAGGCTCCCAGTATCGAAAGAACGGTAGAAAACGAGCTAGGAGCGGCAAAATATCGGCTTCAAACAAGCGTTTTGGTGCCCCAGACACGCCTGGTGCCCCAGATCCTCCCCTCAAAAAGAACAAATGAAGACTCAGATTACAGGAATGATCAAGTCAAGGAAGTGCTGATAAGTGAGCTGATCTCTTCATTGCACTGATAGGTATCATCCTTCTAGCCGTCAATTCCTCCACGTTCAAAAATCAACGTAAACAAGAGAGGGCCTATTTTGGCTTAAAAGCCCGACTTTCGCGTCCTTTTTAAGCATGCCTTGCTATATAGGGCACCAGACCTTCCGTAAACCGTTGAGATATCGGAAGTGAAATTTATCGTGAACACTGCCTTTAAGAAAAAAGCACTCGCATTTCAGATGTGGTCTCCCTTGTTGACCAACACCATGCCTTTGTTCTCAATAAATGAAGTATGTCCGTGGATGTTTATGTTTTTGTGAAGCAGATTCTGATAAGCTAAGACTTTCAAAAAATATAAAACTGGTTTATGGAAGATGGTGAATCAAAATGGCTGAGCGGTTGTATTGATTGACGAACAGAGATGATGCGGAAGTGGAACTGCTGCTTGTTTCGTGAGACTGGCGAGGAAGTGTCTCCAGAGTTCCGCATACTCCTCAAAACGCGTTGCACGCTTCTCAAGATACATGATTTCCTATATGTTTTCTTCGCCCCCCAAAGCTCGCATGAAAAATTGACAAAATCTCCCTGTTTCAATTCTACTATCTTTATGACGTCCTGCACACTTCCACTGCAGCCCTGCTAACTTTTTATGACGTCCTGCACATTCCCACCTGGGTCCTGAACACATTTCACGACGTACTGCACACCCCTACTGGGGTACTGCACCCATTCCATGACGTCCTGCACATTCTTACTGGGGACATGCGCACTTTCTATGATGTCCTGCACACTTCCATCCGGGTCCTGCGCACTCCCGCTGGGATCCTGTACACTTTCTACGACGTTGTGCACACTCCCACTGTGGTACTGCACATTTTTCACGACGTCCTGCACTCTCCCACTGGGGTTCTGCACACTTTCTACGACGTTCTGTACATTCCCACTGTGGTCCTGCACACTTTCTACGACGCCCTGGACACTTCCACTGGGATCCTGCACACTCCCGCTGTGGTCCTGCACACTTTCTACGGTGTTCCGCACACTCCCACTGGGGTCCTTCACACTTCTTACGGCGTCCTGCACACTCTCACCGGGGTCCTGCTCACTCTCACTGGGGTCCTGCACACTTTTTATGACGTCCTATACACTCCTATATAGGTCCCGCACACTCCCACTGAGGTCCTGCACACTATCGATATTTTGGAGATGGGTGAAAGAATGCTGATTGGTCAATATCCAATCGCCGTAGGTGGTGATTTACCCGGCTTTGGCAATGGTACAACATGTGCCACTTTCCAATCTTGTTGTAGTATACATGTCCGGAACGATCTGCATGTGACGTCGGCGACGAGGGGCAGAAGTTCGCTGGGCAGTCTCTTAAGGACAGCTGGGCTCAAAAATCTGGTCCTACAGCCTTCGAATTACTCATCTCCTTATCACCTTTTCTACCTTTGCGGGTGTGACGGCATCATTTCCATCCATGGGTGGCAGCTTGCAGAGCTCTCTAGCAGTTGCCCTATTCTGTTTCCCTCTTGTAGTCCACGTGATGAAGAGATGCTTTAAAGGCAGTGTTCACGATAATCTTCGATTTTGAGATTAATCGCTAAATCGATTGTTCGGCCCCCGAGTAGAACTGAAATGACGAAGAAACCGAAAAAAACGCACCAGAAGGGCACGAAATCCTCAAGTATCAGCCCGCCTCTTAAGTATCAATGGAACTGTTCGTTGTGACAATGAAATCTTTTGTGGACCCGTCTTTTGCAATTCTCCATTGTGTGTTGCTCCGTTCTTTCCTTCGGGCCCTAACTAATACTGTTTTGCTCAAAATATTCTTCCATTTTCGATTGATCCCCTTTTTCCCCGGTGACAACCACCGTGATCATGTTCATCCAACCAGACAACTAGTCCAGACCATAGAATAATGTCACTGAAATAAGACAAATTAGTGCGTTTCTCGCCGTTTCTTCGTGATTTTGATAACACGTGGTTGCCAACGCATTGTTTTGAGTGGAAAACTTGGAAACGAGAATCATCGTGAACACTGTCTTCAAGAGAGTATACGCTGCTTCTTTCCCTGACTTGAAAACTCCACCGTCTAATTCAGTGGTAGAATTGTTTGCAGAAGTGCTCTTGCCGGAGATCCTCCTCAGAGCTTTCCATGTTGCTGTGACATGATTCTTAAAGGCAGTGTCCACGATGAAAAACCATTTCTGATTTTTTGGGGGAGATCGGCAGCTGCGGGGCCTAGCGCAACCCTAACGTTGAGAAAACTATTAAAAATGAGCTTGGAACGGTCCCTTACGGCCCCAAAGTTGGACACCCGTCAGCTCGTCACACCCCAGATGCACTTTCCACGCCCACCGACGTGAACAAATGAATGCTCGAGGTTTTGAGATGAGCGATGGTTCCCGATCAATAGCCCCGTTCTTCCCTTTATTACCAACTTCTCTCTTTACTCAGGTCAGCTCGCATACATCGGCTGCAAAAGGCGGAAATTACAAGCCTCCAACAACTCGTCCACCATGCTCTCCTAGCTCAACTTTTGAGGGACCATAACTGCGTTCCTAGAAGGTCTCGTACGATTCCAAAAACATCATTGGAATCAGCATGGGACCGTCTACAAGATGGGTAAAAAAGCAGAAAAAACGATCCTTATCGTGAACACTGCCTTTAAAGTTCATTTTCTCAGTGAACTTCTCCCAGGATTTTTTCTTATCCGTGTCAAGGTCCTCCTAAATCTCATTATCCAGCACAGCGATATCCAGGTCTAAATGATCTGCGGCTCTCTTAGCGCCTCTGGTCCTTATCTTCTTCAATATATCACTGTTGACATTGGGGAAAAAGGTCTTGACACAACCTTCAAGGATGGCAGATTTTATTGCTTTCCGGATGGCATCAGATAGGTGACGCTACTTCTGGTGCACATGACCATTCCACGGATATTCAGCCGCTTGGCGAAGTGCAACCCACCTGAATAGGCTCCAGTCTGCAAGGCGTCAATTGAGATAAGACCGATTACGAATGCCAGAATAAGGGGCGAGAGAGTCAGAGAGATCAACACAGTCTAAAACGGGAATGTGATCACTGGAAAGACTCAGACAGTCGGGGCTTAGTACGTCATCACAATACCGTTAGTACGCCAGGGCAAACCTGGCATACTAACGCTCGTTGTGTGCAAGAGCTGCTGGTTGCGGCAGCATATCCTGCCAACGTATGCTGGCATACTAACGCTCGTTGTGTGCAAGAGCTGCTGGTTGCGGCAGCATATCCCGCCAACGTATGCTGGCATACTAACGCTCATTATCGACAGAATTTGGACTGCCACCCTCCTTACCGGTGTTGGATATAATTTTTGTCACGGCCAGCAGCAAGGAGAACATCCTTGCCGCGGTCCGCAACCAAAAGGCTTCCCTCGCGATGGGCGATGGGGATGATCCCCTCAGCATTCGAAAAATTAACTTCCGAAAAGTTACACAAGGTCACCCCATCGGACTGGCCTCAAACGGCCAACTGCCCCCTCAGCGAGACTGGCCACCTTATGTACCCGCCGCCGTCGTACAAGAGGATGCTGCTATGTTCATTCGTATCAGAAAAATCAATGGAAGAGTGGCAGCAGACACTAGGAGAGAGGGGCTGGCAATAGCACGCGTGTCACGATAGACAAAGCGTTAGTACGCCAGCACAAGCAACAGGAGCTCCTGGTCGTTGCCAGCATATCCTGCTGTTACCAGCAGCTACAGCACAGGTGCTGTCGATCCCTTTGTGCCGGCGTACTAACGATATTGTGCCTACGTACTAAGCCCCGACTGTCCGAGCGAGTTAAAGACGTGGATCAGAAGCACGCATTAGATAGATTGGAAGAGACAAGTGAGATGTCTGGGCTAGAAGATTGGCCGTTGGCAAGGAGATGAGTGGGCTGGTCATCGTTTAAAATGACCGGGTCACACTCCTCCACCCATTCTTCAACGTCTTCTCCTCTAGCATCAGCACCGAGCCACCGAGCGATGAGCAGAACGTGTGAGCATTGAAGTCACCCGCTAAAACAAATGAGGGAGAAAGAGAGCAGTCATACAGATGATTGAGAAGGGGCATAGGGCTGTATGTGGATGAACAGGAGGTAATTGGGGGAATCTAAACATTGAAAAGAGATAGGGGTGTTTTGAGAGGCAGATGGATGGGGACGCACTCGAAAATGCCATCCTCTGGAGTATTTGGAATTAGATGAGAGGGAAGCGAGGAGAGATGAAAAGTAGACACTCCCCCTCCGAGAGATGATCTTGGAATATGATATGCAGAGTAGCCCGGAATATTTGGAAATCGAGAAGTTACAGAGGGAGAGAGTTTGGTTTTCTGAACCATGATAACATCCGGGTGATGAGTACGTGCAAAGAGAGACAATTCAGAAAGCTTGGCGCGAAGGCCATTTAGATAATTGTGAACAATAGGCGGCAGTTGGTAATTGAGGAATCAGAACGACTGGAGGCGGAGCACACAATACAACGAAAGGTAGAATCGTGGTGCCTCACAGAACTAAGACCCGAACAAGAGAGGTGCACCCACCTTTGGCATCCTAAGCTACGGGCGCTGGTTCCATTCCAATTGACATTTCTGTCGCATCTGGCACATGGGTACTTCTTCTTCTGAGCGAGTCCTGGATTCCCCTCGACGCCAGCCCTTTGTAGTAGAATCCTTAGGAGAGCTTAGGGCGGTGAGCACCTCTCATTACAAAAACCCTTGTCGTGTTAGGGTTGACGTCGGTTTGCACGAAGGTGACCTTTTTTCCTCCACACTGCTACGGCACGAACGTACGACATTTCGGCAGCACTTGAAGCCTCCAAGTAGCTTACTTTCACTTTTCTGAGTAGTTAGGGAGAGAGGGAGGGAGGGAGAGAGAGAGAGAGAGAGAGGAAACGACCAAAACGAAGGTAATGTAGAGAAGTTTAGGTTCAAACTCTAAATTCCTCCGATCTGGTGAGATTTAGAACTAAGCCACTCTGGGGAATGCCCACTGCAAGGAGTCAGTTTGACACGCCCTCTTTAACAACTTCTAGAGCTCAGCAACATCCAGATGCTCGATAGATTTCAAAATGTCAAATCCTCAAGCGGTCTTCAGAGGCTCTATCGATCAGGCGACCAAATGGAGAAAACATCACCATTTTGAAAATTTTATTCCCCTTTAGAGCAAAAATCTAGTCTGGTCTGCCTTGAAAAATAGTACTATTATCTATTGTGTCATCTATTCCGAAAGTGTATTAGTTTTCAGGCATCCAGCTTGTTGCTAGGATCTACTCTACAAAGAAGTCCAAACTAAGCTTGGGTGCTTGGATAGAAATTTGAAAGCAGGAATTTGTTTTGCAGTGTGGCCGTATCCTTCGCGAGACAGCAAAGGAAATGCGTATTTGAATGAAACAGCGCCTTCTCCCAACAAGAAAAATACCTTTAGCATACCTGGCCATTCCGGATCGAACGTTTTATTCCAGAGCTATTTTTGACGTAGAGTTCGAGTATGCCCTTCGCAGCTGCCCCAAACCACTCTGAAACGAGTTAGGAGCGTTTTCAAAGACAGGCGGCAAGATAATTGTATCCATGAAGGAATTGTTAGGGTGTTTTGATTTTTTTCTCGCATGTAAGGGTAATCAAGGATGGTAAACACGAACATGGGGCCCGCTCGTCAAAATTTTGAGGTTTGCTCTAGGTTACGGTGGGTACCACGCCGTTTTGAAGGGAGGGGCAAAAACTACCTCAGTATTTTGAAAATCGGCAAATGGACTTCAAATTTGCATTCATCAACCCGAGTAATCCTAGCGTAGAAATTTTGAGCCAAATCTGAGACTTCGACCAAAGTAGAGTGTACCCACCGTAACTACCGTAGCATGTGGAAAATGCATGAACGGCCAGCAGATTTGTGTTGAGCACTCCAAAGAACCCCTATAGAGAGATTTTGAGCCTCATCTACCATATAATTCCGGAAACCGTCCGAAGTCGGGTTTGCGAAGAGCATACTCGAATTTCACGTTGAAAATGGTTCAGGAAAAAATTACATTCCGAATGGCATGGCCGATTAATAGTAGTTCACTTGTTAGAATCACACAAGACCAGAAAATAAACGGAAAACAGACAAAAAATTAGGGGCGACTTCGTCATCAGCCCAATACATAATACATATGCTAGCAGTTTGCAGGGTCGTAAAGAACGCGAAGCGATCGCAAAAATGGAAAACGGGAACTTCTGAGGATATGGAAATGCCGCTGTCAGCACTCTTCTTGATTTGGAACGGAAAACCGCTTCAGAAGGCAAATACAAATCGAGTGCTGAAAAGTTTCTTTGAAAACAGCGGTTGCTCGCAACTCTACGTCGGCTGTAATACGGTAAGTTTTACCGCACACTTTAACTGAACGAATTTTGAGTGAAGAAATAGAACGCAAAGGGAAAGTTTATCATTTCAGGTCAGACACGCAATCGCAGAATCTGTTCACTCGGATGTAATTGCACGTATAGCGGGCAATATGGAGGACGAGATCGCTGACGTAGCGGCCCTTCTAGGTATTTTCTCGCACTAAACATCAAATTTCGTTATCAGAAATGTATTATATTTATCAGGTCATGATCCGAGAACCCAACAAGTGGAGTATCAAAATCGCTTTGTGGCCTCAACAGTGGTAGCATACCAGTCGATAGAGAAGGTATTTCGGGACGAGTGTCGAGCATTCGCACAGGAAATCGCCCGTGTGAACGTGGCCGTAAAAGTTTTCGAGTGAGTCTTGACATATCGCGCGGGGAATGCGAGTTTCATTCCTGTTTAAAGTCTATTAAAACGCAAATCCTTTTTTCAGTCCCTCTCTTGTAACCGACGAACATGCCACCGATGACGGCGATGATTTCGTGAGAGAAAGTGATGACGGTAAAAGTTGCTTCTACGAATTTGTTTGATTAGCATGATTCCTGATCGAAGTCGAACATACACCGACCAAAGAAGTATTTGGTTCCCTTCTGCAGTGAACGAGCTTTCTATGATCACGAAGGAAATCTAGGCAAACAGCATACATACTCAGAAATTTGTGGGGAAGTTCAAGAGAACGACAGCAGAACTTACCTCGAAACAACTGGGGAACTTCCCCCAAATCGAGTGGAGGCGGAGGGGACCTCCGGCTAGCAGGTCCTCCCTTGTTCTCCCGATTGCCAGTCTTCCCCAAGCTGTCGCAACCCAACACCCATTGGTCATTGATTTATCAAAAAGCCGGCTGGTCGAAACTCGTCGTTTTCAACAGTATCCTGTTCTTCGAATTCGCTGGAATGGAGCCAAAAATATTCACATCGTCGAAAGGTTACGGTGAAGCTTGTTATCTCCCCTGGTAATCTGGACAGAGGTACCTTACACCGCCATCAAGTGACAGGTCTGCTCCCTCAACTTGCGAAGTGCGAGACCACCTCGCGACTAGCCCGGTTGCATCATAGTATACACACCGGCTTTGTCTTCTCGTTCATCATGCTCGGGGGAGGCCATTGGAACAACCGTGAAGCGAACTTCCCTTGTTCTACCCCGAGTCGACTGTTTCGAACGTCTTATCGTTGTGTATAATTCGAGGGGCAAGACGTCCCCTTCCGGGGGGACGTCTCGCTTCTCTCCCCTCGACCGAGTTATAGCGACCAAATCAGGTCTATTGTCCTCGGGAACTTCCCCACAAATATCTGAGTACAGTTAAGTCTGGGACGATGTCCGAGCAACTTTGAAGTTTATTTTTGAGCCAACAGATCTGACATTCCTACTGAATAGAGATGGTTTTCACAACGATCTCCATCAGTCTTCTGCTGCTGATTTATCACGAAAGCGATCCTTCGCATTGGGTACGAGGGCTGCAGTGGAACGGTATATGAAGCATTACATAAGCTTTCGCATCTGACCGGCATTTCACCTAAATAAAAAAAAAATGGGAAAAATCACGAGTGGATCGAGGACTAGCAAGACGGTCAGAGCTCCTGTACCAGGAATGGTAAGCTCTGGTACATCCGTAGTGACCTGTTGATTTCGATTATCAACAGCAGCGGAGCGGTGGGCCTCGGTGAAATATAACTAGTGATAAGGAGGTTTCGACGAAAAAGCCACCGCTCTGCGCTGTGATAACCGAAAACATGAGTTCACTTGTAATGGAACAGAGTCTAGGTACATATCCTCGATGCCCGGGCAGCTCGCAGGAAGGTGCTTGGCAGTCTGGTGCCTGCGTGATAATAGGTGAACGGGTGGCCGTGTGGTGTCCCGGATCCAGCCAGGGCACCTTGTAATCGATGCGGTGATGGTCGTCACAAGGTGCCCGGGCTGGGGCCGGAACGCCACACTGCCAACCGTTCGTCTCTTACTAAAACGAGCCGCAACGCAGGCACCGGGCTGTCAAGATCCTCCCGGCGAGCTGCTCGGGCATCGAGGGTTTGAAGTTTCTCGATACAGAATCTGCGGGATCTGATACTTTTCCAGCCATTTCCATATCTAGATTTTAATATCCTCTTACGACAAGTACAAAGTTGAAAACAGAAGTATGAACAGAGAAGTAAGTAGTCTTTCACCAAGGTGGTTTTTACGAAGTACCCCTTTCACACCAATCAGGGTTGGGGTGTGGATATCCACACCGGGTGGTCTGAGCTGCGCAATAGTGGAGGAAGGGGTCTGAGTTTCACCGGGAGACCACGTTAATAATTCTGACCGGGGATAGTAGGTACCAGGGGTGTGCGTTAATAAGAATTTTTTTTTCGTTACCCGTTAATCGTTAATTTTTGAAAAAAAACCGCATTAATCCGTTAATGCGTTAACACGTTAATTTTACATTTCGTTAACAATTTTGAAAACATTACCTGACCACCACGAAAATCGATAAATAACCATACGTCCCAAAAAAAAACATGAAACACGTTCCATACCAAACACCGCAGTCCGTACACTCCCAACTTGGAAATCATCTTCATGGATTATTAATACTATCAGCCAGAACAATAAACGAACACTCTTCAAGCATAGGAATCCTGACATGCAAAAAAGCATAGATGGATGGAACATTAACGAAATAAAAATTAACGTGATTTCGGGACTTTTTCGTTAACCGTTTATCGTTAATTTTTGAAAAAAAAAAACCGCGTTAACCCGTTACGTTAACATTTAACACGTTAACATTATTAACGCACAGCCCTGGTAGGTACAGTGTTAAGAAAAATTTTTTTGCGAATAATTCGGTAATACCGTCCAATAAACATGAAACCTTGTTGTTATTAAATTTACGCAAATACTAAAATTATAGTAAAGGTTCTCCTACTGTTGAATATAAGGCACACTGGTTTTGGGCGTGTATCCTGGGTGTACTGAATTGAAAATAAGAACAGATTGGAAGCTACGGAATGGGACGGAAGAAAATATTGGATGCGAGGAATGAAGTTATTAGCAAATGCGAAGACGACGAGATGTACTAATGGAACAAATATGTTTTCGGAGAAGAACAGGTCACTTCAAATGTATGGAAAACACGCTTTAATATGCGGTTAGATACGAAAATAGGTGCTTCAACATTAGCCGGACCAGACATGGCAGAAACACTTGCTAGTTGGAAAGAGCGTCATCTAATCTGTATACGTTTTGAATTTCATTCTCCGAAACCTACTCACACACGAAACACACTACGCGGATTCGATCTCGCAAGGTGCTTAATTATCGGAAAACATTAGACTTCACATTTTTTCAGGCAAAGTAAGGGTCACGAAAATAAGGTATTCGAGTCGAGAGTGATAGATTTACCCCATATACAAATTTTCAGCCTCTAAGATGGACGCTGAAAGGCACTTCTCTGTGTGGCCCACACCTGTCGCAGGTGCGGTCGCGCTGGAAGTCTGCATTTTTGCAAGGTATGAGTAAGGAGAATACGATGATCGAGTCCAGCGTGGTCGATTCACCACATATGCTCACTTTCACCGTCAAACATAGATGCTGAACGCCGCTACAGTATGAGGCCTCACATTTTTCTCAGGTTCGGTTTCGCTGAAAAGGGGCATTTTTGAAATTTAGGCGTCATGAGAGTGAGATATTTGGGTCCAGCTTAGCCGATTTACCCGGTATACAATCTTTTATCTTCTCAGTGTAACGCCGAAGACCGCTACATAGGACGCGGAACAAGGTGAAAAAACGTAAAAAAACGGCGAAGTCCACAAACCTGGAGTAGGGTTTTGAAACACCTGTAACTTAACTTCCTAAAGAGCTACCCCGGGTTTGAGCAAAACTAAGAAACTAGGTTTGTAACCCTACCGAATGAAACTTTAATCGCTCTCAGAGGACGCCCTATAAAAAAATTTACTATCTGTGGACAGTTGATGTTTTGAACATAAACATAAACTGGTCCTTGGTGCAGAATATCATTCAGCGAAGGTTGGTCTTTGTAGTGAGATGACGCATCAAAAACTACTCGCAACTTAGTTGTTTCTTTGTGAGGAGTGACCTCCGGTTGGTGAGGGATATAGTGCCGCACCGAACCATTCAATACATTATTTTCAGGAACTTTTTCGAGAACTCCTCGTTCGAGCTGGTCGTGAAACGTCTTGTCATACTCGTTCAAAAGGCCTGGTTTCTTACTTAGGTTTTTCTTACTTAGGATACATTTTCAAGCCGCCTTTGTGCAAGTGCCCTACTGTCTGGGATTTGAGCATGATCTGTTTTGTGTGGGTACCGCACGTATTAGCCATCGTCTCTCCTCTCGATTGTTTTGTTGAAAAATCGCATGACCTCCGCGTTAGTGGCTACCTTTTCAGCTTCTTTAGTGCCCGAGAATTCTGTTATTCCTGCAGAATCTAGGGCCCAATATGTGTCCCATTGATTCAATTCATCCTCGAAATTCACCATTGTGCACACACTTGGGACCTCGGAGTTGATGTCGCATTCTATAGGATCATCAGGGTCGGGAGGCTCTTGTGGTCTCGCCGCCAACTGTTGACCTGTCACCAAATATCCCAATTTGGAAGGGATCAAGTAGAGTCCAGATGGAAGTGTCAACTGTGGTTGCGATGTATCCAAAAAATTCCACAGTTGATCGCATCCTAGAAGAATTCTGGGTCTCGATACGGTACCACGAACGGGACGTGACAACGATATTTCGTGCTATTGGATAGAATAAAGATCATCAGCTTGCAGCTGCCCCTGCTTACTGAGATGGAGTAAGGTTTTCATTGTGTGCAATCGCAATTCGTGACCGTCACCATTGCAATCCCAGACCTTTAGTGTGGTGATGTCACAGATCGTATTATTTGGTTGTGGCGCTCCAAAAGTGAACATATTCAGGAGAATCTGCTCGGAACTTTTAAGTTCCAGCTCTTCTGCCAAATCGGCACTGATGAAGGACTTATCAGCACCTGTATCAAGAAGAATCTCAACAGATTCCATCTTTGATTTCCTCGGATTCTTGACCTTCGCAAGTCCTGTGAGGAGTAGTACATCTTTTCTTACCGCTTCGTGAGCGTTTTCAGTGTACAAAACGACCCCGTTCTAAGATTCAGTTTTACTGAGTTCTTCAAGACCCTCATCGGACGTCTCAGTCGCATATGCCCGTGAAGAAGTCGTTTGGCCTGGCACTCGTTTTTCTGCGCGTTTTTCATTTCGCAAGCCCCTCGTAAACGTCTTCTTTTTGTTTCCTCTATGCGCTAAGTCGGGAATCTTGCCGTCATGCGCAGAAGCGCCGCTGCTCCCGCAGCCTTTATTCAGTCTTGCCAGTAAATGCAGGAGAATCGTGTTCTCTTTCTCGACTCGAGGAGTGATTTTCCAATCAAAGCGTGATGCAGGCTCTTGTGCCCGCGGGGAAAACTTGCAGATTTGACGAAACCGTTTGGTGTAACAAGCTTGGTTCAGCTGGCAGACATCGGGTTCTCCAGCTATTTAGCTATTCAAAATTTTGAATTTTCAGGTCGTTTAAAATAATAAATGGTTTTCAGCGTGGACGATGCCTTTAAGGCCGGCTGCGTTCTTATCCGTCCGGGTCCTTTCGAAACTCCAACTGATCTCGATTTCTCAGTAGCGCTCGGCCCCTGTAAAGGGATAGGTCACCAGTGGCCTATCGCGTTCATTCGCTGTCCCTATTGCGGAAATTGCTTATGTTTGATGCATTATGTGCCTATTTACCATTGGTGAAAGAAATGTTTATGTATTTTGCGAGTAATAAAGTGATAAGGTTGTTAAAATATGTGATGTTAATACTTCCAAATCATATAGGTCCTCCAAAACAATGGAAATCCTTGATGCGGCACAAAACCTTAAACCCTTTTTACCCGAGTCTATTTCACTGTCGATATGGCTATATCGCGCAGCAAAATCTTAAGATGAGACTTGTGATATAATTTTTGATTATAATCAAAAATTATCAGGGATCGGGGAATAATTTTTGATTATCAGGGAGATTCGAACCCTGGTCACATGCCCACCACTGCCCCTTCCTCCCGTTGCGCCGTCGATGCTGTTGACTTGTACGCTTAACAATTCATAGACTAGGAGGAGGTCGATGGCTGGCAAAATTACGGAGCTTATAACTCTTTCAGATCTATCTTTCGCGGCGGGCACCCAACAATATTTCACCATGTAATGCGTGAACTTGCCCGTATGACATTAGATTTCTACCGTTCAGACCTACGCTTCTTATACTTCCCTTGTAAGAAAAATGCTCTAAGAAAATATTGTTCTTATTTACAGAAAACATATAAGGGATAAGGAATTGAATGCCTTATTTGAACTCTTCCATTAGCATGTCCCCTCGAGGTACTAGTGATACTGTTCACTCTTCAAATTGAATGAACATTCGACACAAGTCCATAGTACCTAATGCATTTTTGATTTTAGTCGCAGCTGATCTCGAGGGGAACGCTGGCGAACCATTGATTAAAAAACCTCAAACCGGCGATGGTGAGTGCGACAAAAACCTATTGTATCCAAAACTGTTTGCAATACAATTTCATTGATTTGTTGATTCTACATTTTCAGGTGAACCATCAACCAGCGTCCCTGCTCCTCACGATGTGGTGGTAGAAGAGGGCGCTCGGTCAGAGGGTGAACCTGGGTCGGCGAAGCGACCCAAGCTTCTGTCCCCTGAGGATTCTCGAAACTCTCGCATACTTGAAATTATGAGAGAGTTCAATAGAATGCTTTGTGAGGAAAGCCCAATATTTGATAAGGATATGCCCGGTCAGTCGGCAGCGTTCGACCAACTTAGGAAACATAAGCCATATCCGGTTAGTACAGCAGACTTTCTTTTTCTTTCTCTATGAACCAGATGCTCACTTTCAGAAGTTTCCTTGGCTGGAGATCAGAGACATCCCGATGATTGGAGGAAAGGGCGTCTTCGCCAAGAGCCTGATCCGCAAGGGTCAGGTTGTGTCTGACTACAGGTGACCGTTTGTGAACCCATCATCTTCTAAATGACTACAACGCTGAAAGAATATTTACACAAGGTGCTGATTTGATCGCAAAACGCTTGGCTCCGGGCGAGATTGAACCAGCATATTCCCTTTCCGGGGGAGCGCCTTATCGCACTGCACCACCGTAGCCCCAGCGCCGCTCTCACTCAACTGCTCGGTGAATCTTCACCAAAGCAATTATCCTTTCACCCGCATAACGGGATGAAACAGGAATACCGTCAGAGACTATCTAACAGTCGTAGACCTGTCAAGATGATGCCCTAGTTAAGTCTTACACGCCTTTTGGATGTTTTTTGCCGTAACTGCAGTTCAACGTCGCAGTGCACGTTCTGGTATGTTTACACAAGGTGCTGAGTTGATCGCAAAACGCTTGGCTCCGGGCGAGATTGAACCGGCGCTGGGGCTACGGTGGTGCAGTGCGATAAGGCGCTCCCCCGGAAAGGGAATATGCTGGTTCAATCTCGCCCGGAGCCAAGCGTTTTGCGATCAACTCAGCACCTTGTGTAAACATACCAGAACGTGCACTGCGACGTTGAACTGCAGTTACGGCAAAAAACATCCAAAAGGCGTGTAAGACTTAACTAGGGCATCATCTTGACAGGTCTACGACTGTTAGATAGTCTCTGACGGTATTCCTGTTTCATCCCGTTATGCGGGTGAAAGGATAATTGCTTCGGTGAAGATTCACCGAGCAGTTGAGTGAGAGCGGCGCTGGGGCTACGGTGGTGCAGTGCGATAAGGCGCTCCCACGGAAAGGGAATATGCTGGTTCAATCTCGCCCGGAGCCAAGCGTTTTGCGATCAACTCAGCACCTTGTGTAAACATACCATAACGTGCACTGCGACGTTGAACTGCGGTTACGGCAAAAAACATCCAAAAATCGTGTAAGGCTGAAAGAATGGTTCGATTTCAGTGGAAGGGTTGTGAGCTACCAAGAGTATAGGGAACTATTGGGAACTCTTACAGAGGATGAGATTCTCATAGTGAATGAATACGAGATGTCGTGTGAGTTTCCTTTATATTATGTTCCACACGTCGAAACTCGAAAAAAAGAGTCGAAAACTAAAATTTCAATCATTCGTTTTTCAGTCGTTAATACCCGGAAATACGTAATCCTTTCTCATGAACCGATGATCGAGGGGACGGTTGCGATCGGGCGGCTCTTCAATCACAGCCGCCACTTTAACATAACGTTCAAAAAGCAGTTTGAGGTTGAGAAAAGCCGAGAAAAGGAAGGATTCTTCTATGCTGTGGCAACGAGAGATATCCAGGTGCGAACCCATGATTATCACTTACCGATGAATCGGAAGACATAAAATGGCTTGGCTACAAAACTCAACTGTGTCTCAGTCATTTACATCTGCAAGATAAGTGGACGAGCAATATGGCATGAACAATGCTTGGTGTATGGAACTGAAAAAAATAATTTTTCAGCCCGGCGAACAGCTTTTGTGGGACTACGGATGGAGATATTCTACGGCTGTGAAGAAAGCACGGTGCATGTGCATAGATTGCGGGCACCTCGAGTACGGTTGGTCTTAGTCCATATAATTAGTGAAGCTAACATAATTGAGTGGAGGTGAGCTCAGCTCAGATTTCGAGGTCCGCCTAAAACACTCGCGACAAAGTAGAGATCTTGTGACACAGTGTGTCGAAGGATAGTATGTTCATTGACAGATAAATGAAAAAGCATATAGCGAAAAACACTGTCGCAAAAAACGTAAGTAAAAGGAACTCGCGATGAGGCTTAGATTTGAGGAGTGTGCTCGAACAAGATGGTTTGGGACTACCATTTATCGATGAAAAAAACCTACGACTTTCTTCACGCCAGTGCTGTTGCATCGTTAATTTTAGTGAGGTTGACTCAATCATTTACTTTAGATTTTTCAGACTCAACGACGGACCTCAGCATAGAGGTGGCTCTGAATAGCGTGGGCATGATCGATTTGGGAAAGCCCTCTACGTCAAAAGTCGGTGAATATTGGTGAGTATTTTGTGATTGCTGTACGGCAGTATTCGCCTATGACCATTTTCAACCAAGTGCCACATTCTACAGTCGTCGGAGCCGCTAGATAATTTGGCTAGATAACTAGTATCGGCTAGCTAGTATCAACGAGAAAAGCAAGTTACTCGCGAAGTAAAAGCAGTAAGAGGCATAAAGAACTAATTCGATCACAATCTTCTTGATTGTTTTCTGAAAGCACAGAACACACGCCAGATGAGAGCCGAATTCCCGTTTACCGTTCACTCTCTTCAGAACTAGAAGCGCAACGAAGTGCGCCACGAACGACTTCCCTGGATGAAATTGCTTGAATTCCACTATGAATTCTATCAAAAAGAACTTTTCCAAGCGAAAGTTGTTTGGTGAGCGTCACAAACGTTCCAACAACGAAGAAACAATAGGAAAAAGGACCAACGAGAGTCTAAAAAAAAACTAGCAATATTCTCTAAAAGCGATTTTCAAGGTCGACTCTTCTCAACAGCGGAAATGATCGATTGTGGTATTTAATTAGAAAGTGTTCAGTTGTTCCGAATTGGATTCTGATTATGCGAGTACAAATGAAATATATATAAATATATATATATATATAAATATATATATATATATAAATATATATATATATTTATATATATAAATATATATATATATATATAAATATATATATATATATTTATATATATATGACTTACTTTGACTTAATCGGTTGGCTTTCGCCTGACGCGGTCATTCCGCATCTTCACCGAGGTGTGCCGTCCTAGTAGTCAGCCGTGTCCATTTTTCACGGTCTTCAGCCACAATTTGAACACATTCCATCCAGCTGTCGCTATTCCATTTCCTGCGAAACGAAACATCGCGCCTGAACTGTCTTTCGATGCCGAGTGACTTTAAATCCTCTTTAACCACATCCGTCCAGAACTTTCGCCTACGCCCAGGTGGCCGTTTCCAGACAGGATCTGGAAGCATTTTTAAAGCGTGTTCACACGCACACGCTTCAACACGCGGCCAGAAATATACAAGCAAACGCCTAAAAAGCTTCCTCTCCGTGCAATTCAACCTTTCCATCTGCGTTTTCGGTGCTGCCCACGTCTCCGATCCGTACATCATGATAGGGCGAATAGCGGATAGGTAGACGCGCAACTTGACTTCCTTCGCGATGGTGGTAGACCACAAACACTTGGTTAGAGAATTGAATGCAGACGTAGCTTTCGCACATCGTTGTCGAATATCCGCTGCATAACTACCATCGTTCTTCAGCAAACAGCCCAAATAACAGAAATCGTCCACCAGTTCGATACGTTGTCCGTCCACACAAACTCCAGTTGAAGGCCTCTGAGAGACCCACATCTGCTTGCATTTGTCGGGACGAAGACGAAGTCCATAGGCTGCGGCATACTTCGAAACGAGGTTCACAATCCTTTGCAGTTTTGCGTTGTTTTCAGCGAATAACACAATGTCGTCGGCGTACTCCAGGTCGACAAGGGAGCGTCCTGATGGTGTTAGGATCACATCCGCAGGAAACTGTTCTGCAACTCTACGCATGATGTCATCAACGGCGAAGTTGAAAAGAAAAGGTCCTGCAACGGCTCCTTGCCTTACTCCTGTTTTCACCTCGAAAGCTGACGTAAATCCGACAGGTGTACGAACTGCTGCTGTTGTTCCTTTGTTCATGTCCTCGATTAACCGAACATACTTTTCCGGGACTCCATCTGCTCGCAGAGCATTGAGCAATCGATCACGATGAGGAGAGTCGAACGCGGCTTCAAAGTCCAAAAAAGCAAGCTGTAATGAAAGCTTCTGAAAACCGCTGCCACGATTCAATTACTCTTCTCACGACGAACACTTGGTCGATGGTCGATCTTCCAGGTCGAAAACCGGCTTGCTCATCTCTGGTCGTTCCTTCACGATGTTTGATGAGTCGCTCGAGAATGATACGTTCTAAAAACTTGTACATGACACGAAGTAGAGATTCCTCTGTAGTTCTTAGGATCCGTGACGGATAGCTTCTTGTGAAGAGGTACGATGATCGCATGTCTCCACGAATCGGGTATCCTTTCGCTCATCCATATGGCACGGATGGTGTTGGTCATTTCACGAATCCCAGACGGAGGAAGAGCTTTCAGCATTTCAGCAGTGATGTTGTCATCTCCACCTGCCTTTCCATTCTTCATTTTCCGGACACAATCCAAAACTTCCAGACTCAGTCGGCGGTTCCTCACTGACATCGTAATGTGCTCCCTGAACATGCGGGAGCTCAGGTACTGATGGCGCTGGACGATTCGGTAGTGAACTGAAGTAATCCTTCCATATTGGCAGCGTCGCATCACCAACTGCAACTCCATTGGTAGTGTTCAAGACAGGAGAACATCTCTTCATCTTCCCGCTATACTGTCGCAGCAACGTGTAGGCTTTCTTCGGATTCTTCTCCTCCCAAGCCTTCTCGAACTCCTTAGCTTTACACGTCCACTCTCGTTCGCGGTCACTTTGAAGCTGCCGACGCAACTTCCTCCTCAGACGCTTCTCCTCCACGAAGTTTCCTGCAGTTCGGAGAGCACATACTCTGTTGTAGGTAGATGTTGTTTCTTCTGAGACGTAGGCGAACTTCTTCTTAGGCTGTACAACCGGGAGTGCCTCTTTCGAAGCGTCCTGGATGCACTTGACAAAAGAATCCGCGTCGCAAAGTTTCTTCTTAGTCCGTACTCCGATGTGAATAGAAACGCGTTGTCGGAAATTCCTTCTGCACTCTTCAACTCTAAGACTTGTCATGTCAATCCTCTGGAGAGGCTGAGCCCCTCGCTTCCTCTTATGAATCCTCGCAGTGAAGTTCAACAGAACAGGACGGTGATCCGAATCGAATGCGACATCCCACACAGCTCTAGATCTTCGAATGTCCGATACTGGAATATTCCTCGTCAGGACATTGTCAAGCTGTAGTTTCAAAGTTGTCATCTTCCGCTTCCGCTGCTCTTCTGGAGATAGCCGGGTTGGTCCCTGCCACGTAAGCTGATGGCGGCGATGATTCCTCTTGAATGTCGATGCAATAATCAGACCACTGCGTTCACAAAAGTCGACAAGGCGGTAGCCATTGTCCGATGTTTGCTCCACTGGGTAGAACCATTTACCGAGTACTTCGGATTCCTGATCAAGTCCCATCTTCGCATTTGCGTCAATCCCCACGACAACAGCATGTTGACAAGGTATCCTGGCCAGCAACGCATTGAGTTCCTCATAAAACGCATCCTTCGAATTGTCTTCGGCAGTTTCAGTGGGCGCATGAGCACTCACTATCCACAGATTGAATCCTCTGTGATCCCGCAGTCGTACGAATGCATTCCGACACGACGTTGAGCCGAACTCCTTGACCATACC
Organism: Aplectana chamaeleonis; assembly: GCA_029168955.1. NCBI lineage: Eukaryota > Metazoa > Nematoda > Chromadorea > Rhabditida > Cosmocercidae > Aplectana > Aplectana chamaeleonis. Next base: position 110,890 of record JAPDOI010000752.1, read on the forward strand.
ATTGAAATCCTTCCTTACAGCTGTTGCACAGCCTCCCACTCTCCTATCGTCAGCGTTACCGCAGTAGATGGTGTACTCTCCGACGCTGATGACGGGTCTATCCTTGAGGCGGGTTTCCTGCAAAGCAGCAAACGGTGCATGGAAATAGCTCAGAAGTCTGGATAGCGCAGTTTTTTGGATATCACTCGACAGCGATCGACAGTTCAGGGTGGCGAAATTGTGGCTTGTGTCCAAAGACTCCATGACTCCCTAGGTACGGATCCTAAGGTGTTATGGACCAGAGGCCTTAGTGTGCCGGACGGCGACACCTTTATGCAATGTGCGGGATACTTTCGCGATATAGTTGTGCACGCTTATATCGCTCGAACGTTCCTGTGTACACTCAAACGTCTGCTGGGTTCAGTAGAAACAGGGGGCACCAACGAGCAGGTACCAACAGACTTGTATACACACCCCTATATATATATATATATATATATATATATATATATATATATATATATATAAATATATATATATATATTTATATATATATATATATATATATATATATATATAAATAAATCTCCACGTTCGACTCTCGATAAACCTCGGCATCAGGATAATAGTTGATACTTTGATTGTAGCAGGCACGAGGTAGTATGGCTTTATTGGAAGACTAACGTTTCGGCGGTCTCGCCCTCTTCGGAGTCTGAAAAAAGTCGAATCTATGTGTAAAATTACTCGGCCAAACGTATTGTCTACCCTACAGAAATTCAAGACAAATTTTTTTCAAACAAATGGCTGGGATACATGGAACTGAGTGACATACCTTTTCAAAGCCCGTGGAACATCAGGGTATTCGGTAGATAAACGGCGGGGTACCGAGATATCAGACGGCAGTACCCCAAATCAGAAGGCTAATCTGATGTAGGGCTGTAGTTCCCGCGTTATATTTATACCCTCGTCCTTCCGGTTGATCTTGGGGTCCCTCGCATTGATCCAGAATGCCTCGAGCGCTTTTCGCGCACTTGTTTTGGCCTCCCGCGCTACTATCTCCACTCTCACCTCAAAATCTTCCCCGTCATGGTAACTAACTCTGTGGCAACCCAGCGCAGTACTAATTCGCGCCTTTTCCTTCCCATCCAAGTGCTCTTTGATCCGCACATGCAGTGGGCGGGCCGTTTCACCGATATATTCCTGGCCAAAGCTCTGACATGTGATCAGGTAAATAACCCCAGAAGCAATACAGTCACCTTCTCTGCCCGATGGGCAAATGACGCACTGTGGCGTGACACATGCGCGATCATATTGACGATTCCGCACTAATTGCCGTTTTAAATTATTGGGCGGGATGGCCACCAGAGATACAGTATTTTCCAATCCCGCTCCTCGAAGGCATTTTCTGACAGCGAGGCTCACATCGTCGGATATGAATGGCATCATGAAAGGAACTTTGTCGCTTTGTGGTATATTGTTACTTCGCTGACCTTCGTGGGCGTTCCGCAACCTGCGCGCGTGTGGTCCATAGCCATTAAGAGTCGCTATTTGACAAGCTAGGCTTTTTGACGCTTCACGCTCTTCGTCTCCAGAACACACATTTACAGCGGTGCGAAACATGTTTCTGACAACCGCAAGTTTTGTCTGAGCGGGATGCGCGGACCGCCAGTGGACCAGAATATTCTTGGTCGAAGGTTTGCGGTACCATTTCGTGATTTTTCTGCCTTCCGCTAGTTGAATCTGAACATTCAGAAAAGGCAACCAGCTCCCCGACGGTTTTTCCCGGGTAAGTTTTATGTGTGGGGACTGACTGTTCATCAGGGTGAAACACATGTCCATTTCTTCTTGCGTAGAGCAGATTATGAGACAGTCATCGATGTATCGCCTGTAAAACAAGGGGAGGGCATCGAGCACAGGTGCTTCAATTTTGGACATGAAGGCGATGGCAAGCGTTGGTGCCAGCCGCTGCCCCATTGCCAGCCCCCTCAGCTGAGCAAAGTATTTACCTGCCCACTTGAAAACATTACAACCGAGGCACTCCTTGAGAAGAACCATTAGGCTGCGTACCGAGAAACCGTGCATATTTATATTGCTTTGATGTTCATTTAGAAGCTCTAAAACAGCTTCCATAGCCGCGTCGTTACTTACGTTGGTGTAAAGCGCTGAAACATCAAAGGATTCGATGACACAGTTGCTGGTGAGTTGTGCACGCCGAAAATGGTCTAAGAAGGCTTGAGTGTTGGGTAAGTGCGCCGGGATAAATGGAAGAAGTTGTGTGAGCACTGCACTGACAAACCAAGCGATTCGGTCCGTGGGACCACCCACGCAGCTAATGATGGGCCGCACCTTAATTGCGGGAGGATCAATTCGTGCGAGGTCCTCCGTAGCCCCGAATTTATGGGTTTTGATAAGCAGGTACAATACGGGACAAGTTGGAGCCTCAATTTTAAGGCGCGTGATTATCGTCTGAGCTAGCCCAGCCGATTTTGCTTCCACAACCCAGGATCTGTTGAGCTTGCGGTGTTGCGACTTGAACTCTTTTTCGGAAGATATCCGGTAGACTGACGTGTCCGAGAGGTGGATCTCGGTTATGGCCACGTCCATGTCGTGGGGAATAACCACAAACTCTCCTCCTTTGTCACTTACGGAAAGCCGTACGGTATTGGAAGCCACAAGTTCGCGCACTTCTTTTAGGCCCGAAATTTGTGCGTGATTCAGGTTTTTGGGGATTTTCCCTGCCTGGAATCGCTTGAGAACCCTGAATATTTGGTCGGCAAAGAGGCGGAAACTTATGTCGGCGCGTGCATTTGGTTCCTGTTGCTTGAAATACGTTGGGGGAAACGGAATGGTGGGAAATGCCCGAATCTGCCCTGCGCTTGCTGGCCCACAGTCTATTCTAGCCCTATAACGAAGCCGATCTTGAAGTTCGTGGAGACCGCAGATGACCTTACGCATTACATGAGTAGAAATGCGCAGAGACGGCGAAAAACTTGGACCAAGATGTAAAACTGCGAGTGCGTTTTCGGAAAGAGGGGTATTTCCTAACACGGTAACCCTTGAGTTTTCTGACAACGGTACGCTACTGAAACCTTGATGGACTGGACTTTGATCCAATACGGCTCTACGAACCCCATTTTCCCGGCCATTGGCTGTACACAAAATGTCGTTGAATTTCTTTTGTAGAGATGCCCTGACGTTAGACCGAATACGATCACAAATAGACTTTGACCCCTCCACTATCCTCCTCCAAAGACGCCCCTCCAAAAACTTTATACAATTTTGTTCTTTCGAACTACACTTATTCAACATAGCAAATAAATGGTCTTGCTTATCACGTAGTGCAATGCGAAGAAGTTTGAGCTCGATCTTACGTATTGTCGGGTCGTTCTTCGGCCTTCCGCATACGTCACGTAGCCTCTTCTTGGAGATGAAGTTGGGAATGACGTTGTTGGTTACGCACCGGCGGAGGAAGTGGACAGATTGCCTCGCCATGACGATCTTCTGTCGGAGAGACAATGCTTCTTGTACGAGTCGTTGGAACTGTGCTGGTACATCGCTCAATAATCTCCACGTTCGACTCTCGATAAACCTCGGCATCAGGATAATAGTTGATACTTTGATTGTAGCAGGCACGAGGTAGTATGGCTTTATTGGAAGACTAACGTTTCGGCGGTCTCGCCCTCTTCGGAGTCTGAAAAAAGGTCGAATCTATGTGTAAAATTACTCGGCCAAACGTAGTTTCTACCCTACAGAAATTCAAGACAAATTTTTCCAAAGAAATGGCTGGGATACATGGAACTGAGTGACATACCTTTTCAAAGTCCGTGGAACATCAGGGTATTCGGTAGATAAACGGCGGGGTACCGAGATATCAGACGGCAGTACCCCAAATCAGAAGGCTAGTCTGATGTAGGGCTGTAGTTCCCGCGTTATATTTATACCCTCGTCCTTCCGGTTGATCTTGGGGTCCCTCGCATTGATCCAGAATGCCTCGAGCGCATTTCGCGCACTTGTTTTGGCCTCCCGCGCTACTATCTCCACTCTCACCTCAAAATCTTCCCCGTCATGGTAACTAACTCTGTGGCAACCCAGCGCAGTACTAATTCGCGCCTTTTCCTTCCCATCCAAGTGCTCTTTGATCCGCACATGCAGTGGGCGGGCTGTTTCACCGATATATTCCTGGCCACAGCTCTGACATGTGATCAGGTAAATAACCCCAGAAGCAATACAGTCACCTTCTCTGCCCGATGGGCAAATGACGCACTGTGGCGTGACACATGCGCGATCATATTGACGATTCCGCACTAATTGCCGTTTTAAATTATTGGGTGGGATGGCCACCAGAGATACAGTATTTTCCAATCCCGCTCCTCGAAGGCATTTTCTGACAGCGAGGCTCACATCGTCGGAAATGAATGGCATCATGAAAGGAACTTTGTCGCTTTGTGGTATATTGTTACTTCGCTGACCTTCGTGGGCGTTCCGCAACCTGCGCGCGTGTGGTCCATAGCCATTAAGAGTCGCTATTTGACAAGCTAGGCTTTTTGACGCTTCACGCTCTTCGTCTCCAGAACACACATTTACAGCGGTGCGAAACATGTTTCTGACAACCGCAAGTTTTGTCTGACAGCAGGGAGGCCGAAACAAGTGCGCGAAAAGCGCTCGAGGCATTCTGGATCAATGCGAGGGACCCCAAGATCAACCGGAAGGACGAGGGTATAAATATAACGCGGGAACTACAGCCCTACATCAGACTAGCCTTCTGATTTGGGGTACTGCCGTCTGATATCTCGGTACCCCGCCGTTTATCTACCGAATACCCTGATGTTCCACGGACTTTGAAAAGGTATGTCACTCAGTTCCATGTATCCCAGCCATTTCTTTGGAAAAATTTGTCTTGAATTTCTGTAGGGTAGAAACTACGTTTGGCCGAGTGAGTTTACACATAGATTCGTCCTTTTTCAGACTTCGAAGAGGGCGAGACCGCCGAAACGTTAGTCTTCCAATAAAGCCATACTACCTCATTACCTGCTACAATCAAAGTATCAACTATTATCCTGATGCCGAGGTTTATCGAGAGTCGAACGTGGAGATTATTGAGCGATGTACCAGCACAGTTCCAACGACTCGTACAAGAAGCATTGTCTCTCCGACAGAAGATCGTCATGGCGAGGCAATCTGTCCACTTCACTCCGCCGGTGCGTAACCAACAACGTCATTCCCAACTTCATCTCCAAGAAGAGGCTACGTGACGTATGCGGAAGGCCGAAGAACGACCAGACAATACGTAAGATCGAGCTCAAACTTCTTCGCATTGCACTACGTGATAAGCAAGACCATTTATTTGCTATGTTGAATAAGTGTAGTTCGAAAGAACAAAATTGTATAAAGTTTTTGGAGGGGCGTCTTTGGAGGAGGATAGTGGAGGGGTCAAAGTCTATTTGTGATCGTATTCGGTCTAACGTCAGGGCATCTCTACAAAAGAAATTCAACGACATTTTGTGTACAGCCAGTGGCCGGGAAAATGGGGTTCGTAGAGCCGTATTGGATCAAAGTCCAGTCCATCAAGGTGTCAGTAGCGTACCGTTGTCAGAAAACTCAAGGGTTATCGTGTTAGGAAATACCCCTCTTTCCGAAAACGCACTCGCAGTTTTACATCTTGGTCCAAGTTTTTCGCCGTCTCTGCGCATTTCTACTCATGTAATGCGCAAGGTCATCTGCGGTCTCCACGAACTTCAAGATCGGCTTCGTTATAGGGCTAGAATAGACTGTGGGCCAGCAAGCGCAGGGCAGATTCGGGCATTTCCCACCATTCCGTTTCCCCCAACGTATTTCAAGCAACAGGAACCAAATGCACGCGCCGACATAAGTTTCCGCCTCTTTGCCGACCAAATATTCAGGGTTCTCAAGCGATTCCAGGCAGGGAAAATCCCCAAAAACCTGAATCACGCACAAATTTCGGGCCTAAAAGAAGTGCGCGAACTTGTGGCTTCCAATACCGTACGGCTTTCCGTAAGTGACAAAGGAGGAGAGTTTGTGGTTATTCCCCACGACATGGACGTGGCCATAACCGAGATCCACCTCTCGGACACGTCAGTCTACCGGATATCTTCCGAAAAAGAGTTCAAGTCGCAACCCCGCAAGCTCAACAGATCCTGGGTTGTGGAAGCAAAATCGGCTGGGCTAGCTCAGACGATAATCACGCGCCTTAAAAATTGAGGCTCAACTTGTCCCGTATTGTACCTGCTTATCAAAACCCATAAATTCCGGGGCTACGGAGGACCTCGCACGAATTGATCCTCCCGCAATTAAGGTGCGGCCCATCATTAGAAACTTTGCGACGCGGATTCTTTTGTCACAAGTGCATCCAGGACGCTTCGAAAGAGGCACTCCCGGTTGTACAGCCTAAGAAGAAGTTCGGGCCTTACGTCTCAGAAGAAACAACATCTACCTACAACAGAGTATGTGCTCTCGAACTGCAGGAAACTTCGTGGAGGAGAAGCGTCTGAGGAGGAAGTTGCGTCGGCAGCTTCAAAGTGACCGCGAACGAGAGTGGACGTGTAGAGCTAAGGAGTTCGAGAAGGCTTGGGAGGAGAAGAAGTCCGAAGAAAGCCTACACGTTGCTGCGACAGTATAGCCCAGGAAGATGAAGAGATGTTCTCCTGTCCTGAACACTACCAATGGAGTTGCAGTTGGTGATGCGACGCTGCCAATATGGAAGGATTACTTCAGTTCACTACTGAATCGTCCAGCGCCATCAGTACCTGAGCTTCCGCATGTTCAGAGAGCACATTACGATGTCAGTGAGGAACCGCCGACTGAGTCTGAAGTTTTGGATTGTGTCCGGAAAATGAAGAATGGAAGGCAGGTGGAGATGACAACATCACTGCTGAAATGCTGAAAGCTCTTCACTCCGTCTGGGATTCGTGAAATGACCAACACCATCCGTGCCATATGGATGAGCGAAAGGATACCCGATTCGTGGAGACATTCGATCATCGTACCTCTTCTGAGAAGCTATCCGTCACGGATCCCTAAGAACTACAGGAGGAATCTCTCTACTTCGTGTCATCGTACAAGGTTTTAGAACGTATCATTCTCGGAGCGACTTATCAAACATCGTGGAAGGAACGACCAGAGATGAGCAAGCCGGTTTTCGACCTGGAAGATCGACCATCGACCAAGTGTTCGTCGAGAAGAGTAATTGAATCGTGGCAGCGGTTTTCGGAAGCCATTACAGCTTACTTTTTGGACTTTGAAGCCGCGTTCGACTCTCCTCATCGTGATCGATTGCTCCAATGCTCTGCGAGCAGATGGAGTCCCGGAAAAGTATGTTCCGGTTAATCGAGGACATGAACAAAGGAACAACAGCAGCAGTTCGTACACCTGTCGGATTTACGTCAGCTTTCGAGGTGAAAACAGGGTAAGGCGTGAGAGCCGTTGCAGGACCTTTTTCTTTTCAACTTCGCCGTTGATGACATCATGCGTAGAGTTGCAGAACAGTTTCCCTGCGGATGTGATCCTAACACCATCAGGACGCTCCCTTGTCGACCTGGAGTACGCCGACGACATTGTGTTATTCGCTGAAAACAACGCAAAACTGCAAAGGATTGCTGAACCTCGTTTCGAAGTATGCCGCAGCCTATGGACTTCTGTCTTCGTCCCGACAAATGCAAGCAGATGTGGGTCTCTCAGAGGCCTTCAACTGGAGTTTGTGTGGGACGGACAACGTATCGAACTGGTGGACGATTTCTGGTTATTTGGGCTGTTTGCTGAAGAACGATGGTAGTTATGCAGCGGATATTCGACAACGATGCGAAAGCTACGTCTGCATCTTGAATTCTCTAACCAAGTGTTTGTGGTCTACCACCATCGCGAAGGAAGTCAAGTTGCGCGATCTACCTATCCGCTATTCGCCCCATCATGATGTACGGATCGGAGACGTGGGCAGCACCGGAAAACGCAGATGGAAAAGGTTGGATTGCACGGAGAGGAAGCTTTTTAGGCGTTTGCTTGGATATTTCTGGCCGCGTGTATGCCATAACGAAGACCTTTACAAGGAAATCGACGCAGTACATCAACGCTTGACACGAGGGAGTGTGCCAGCATCTCCTATCGCCATCTCTCAAGCAGCAATGGAAAGAAGTCGACTTCGACTGCTCGGGCTTTTATACTAAGAAGAACGCCGAGATCGTCTCGTACAACACGCTTTAAAAATGCTTCCAAATCCTGTCTGGAAACGGCCACCTGAGGCGTGGCGAAAGTTCTGGACGGATGTGGTTAAAGAGGATTTAAAGTCACTCGGCATCGAAAGACAGTTCAGGCGCTGATGTTTCGTTTCGCAGTGAAATGGAATGACAGCTGTTGATGGAATGTGTTCAAATTGTGGCTGAAGACCGTGAAAAATGGACACGGCTGACTACTAGGACGGCACACCTCGGTGAAGATGCGGAATGATCCGCATCAGGCGAAAGCCAACCGATTAAAGTCAAGTAAGTAAGTCATATATATATATATATATATATATATATATATATATATATATATATATATATATATATATATATATATATATATATATATATATATATATATATATATATATATATATATATATATATATATATATATATATATATATATATATATATATATATATATATATATATGGGGTGTATATACAAGTCTGTTGGTACCTGCTCGTTAGTGCTCCCTGTTTCTACTGAACCCAGCAGACGTTTGATATATATATATATATATATATATATATATATATATATATATATATATATATATATATATATATCAGAGGAATAATGTATACAAGTCTGTTGGTACCTGCTCAATTTAGTGCCTGCTAGACCCAGCAGACATTTGGTGTACACAGGGAACATTCGAGCATTATAGCGTGCACAGCTATATCGCGAAAGTATCCCCACACATTGCATAAAGGTGTCGCTGTCCGGCACTAAGGCCTCTGGTCACCAACACCGCCGGATCCGTACTGAGGTCATGGGTCTTTGGCCACACAAATACAATTAACACACCTTAGGATCCAAAATTTTATCAGAGTTCTCAATACGTCACACTCGCCACCCTGAACTGTCGATCGCTGTCGAGTGATATCGCAAAAAACTGCGCTATCCAGACTTCTGAGCTATTTCCATGCACTGTTTGCTGCTTTGCAGTGAAACCCGCCTCAGAGATAGACCCGTCATCAGCGTCGGAGAGTACACCATCTACTGCGGTAACGCGCTGCGACGATAGGAGAGTGGGAGGCTGTGCAATAGCTGTAAGGAAGGATTTCCAATGGTATGGTCAAGGAGTTCGGCTCAACGTCGTGTCAGAATGCATTCGTACGACTGCGGGATCACAGAGATTCAATCTGTGGATGTAGTGAGTGCTCATGCGCCCACTGAAATCCGCTGGGAAGACAATTCGAAGGATGCGTTTTATGAGGAACTCAATACGTTGCTGGCCAGGATACCTTGTCAACATGCTGTTGTCGTGGGGATTGACGCAAATGCGAAGATGGGACTCTGATCATCGGAATCCGGGTACTCGGTAAATGGTTCTACCCAGTGGAGCAAACATCGGACAATGGCTACCGCCTTGTCGACTTTGTGAACGCAGTGAAGGTCTGATTATTGCATCGACATTCAAGAGGAATCATCGCTTCGCCATCAGCTTACGTGGCAGGGACCAACCCGGCTATCTCCAGAAGAGCAGCGGAAGCGGAAGATGACAACTTTGAAACTACAGCTTGACTATGTCCTGACGAGAATATTCCAGTATCGGACATTTGAAGATCTAGAGCTGTGTGGGATGTCGCATTCGATTCGGATCACCGTCCTGTTCTGTTGAACTTCACTGCGAGGATTCATAAGGGGAAGCGAGGGCTCCAGCCTCTCTCCAGAGGATTGACATGACAAGTCTCAGAGATGAAGAGTGCAGAAGGAATTTCCGACAATGCGTTTCTATTCTACATCGGAGTACGGACTAAGAAGAAACTTTGCGACGCGGATTCTTTTGTCAAGTGCATCCAGGACGCTTCGAGTGAGGCACTCCCGGTTGTACAGCCTAAGAAGAAGTTCGCCTACGTCTCAGAAGAAACAACATCTACCTAAGCAATAGAGTATGTGCTCTCCGAACTGCAGGAAACTTCGTGGAGGAGAAGCGTCTGAGGAGGAAGTTGCGTCGGCAGCTTCAAAGTGACCGCGAACGAGTGGACGTGTAGAGGCTATGGAGTTCAGAAGGCTTGGGAGGAGAAGAGAATCCGGAAGAAAGCCTACACGTTGCTGCGACAGTATAGCGGGAAGATGAAGAGATGTTCTCCTGTCTTGAACACTACCAATGGAGTTGCAGTTGGTGATGCGACGCTGCCAATATGGAAGGATTACTTCAGTTCACTACTGAATCGTCCAGCGCCATCGCACCTGAGCTCCCGCATGTTCAGAGAGCACATTACGATGTCAGTGAGGAACCGCCGACTGAGTCTGAAGTTTTGGATTGTGTCCGGAAAATGAAGAATGGAAGGCAGGTGGAGATGACAACATCGACTGCTGAAATGCTGAAAGCTCTTCCCTCCGTCTGGGATTCGTGAAATGACCAACACCATCCGTGCCATATGGATGAGCGAAAAGATACCCGATTCGGTGGAGACATACGCGGATCATCGTACCTCTTCACAAGAAGCTATCCGTCACGGATCCTAAAAACTACAGAGGAATCTCTCTACTTCGTGTCATGTACAAGGTTCTAGAAACGTATCATTCTCGAGCGACTTTACCAAACATCGTGAAGAAACGACCAGAGAGGAGCAAGCCGGTTTCGACCTGGAAGATCGACCATCGACCAAGTGTTCGTTGTGAGAAGAGTAATTGAATCGTGGCAGCGGCATTCGAAGCCGTTACAGCTTGCTTCTTCGGACTTTAAAGCTGCGTTCGACTCTCCTCATCGTGATCGATTGCTCAATGCTCTGCGAGCAGATGGAGTCCCGGAAAAGTATGTTCGGTTAATCGAGGACATGAACAAAGAACAACAGCAGCAGTTCGTACACCGTCGGATTTACGTCAGCTTTCGAGGTGAGAAGAGGAGTAAGGCGTATGGAGTCGTTGCAGGACCTTTTCTTTCAACTTCGCCGTTGATGACATCATGCGTAGAGTTGCAGAACAGTTTCCTGCGGATGCGATCCTAACACCATCAGGACGCTCTCTTGTCGACCTGGAGTACGCCGACGACATTGTGTTATTCGCTGAAAACAACGCAGAACTGCAAAGGATTGTGAACCTCGTTTCGGAAGTATGCCGCAGCCTATGGACTTCGTCTTCGTCCCGACAAATGCAAGCAGATGTGGGTCTCAGAGGCCTTCAACTTCCAGAGTTTGTGTGGACGGACAACGTATCGAACTGGTGGACGATTTCTGTTATTTGGGCTGTTTGCTGAAGAACGATGGTAGTCATGCAACGGATATTCAAAAACGACGGGCAAAAGCTACATTTGCATTCAATTCTCTAACCAAGTGTTTGTGATCTACCTCCATCGTGAAGGAAGTCAAGTTGCGTTTCTACTTAGCCGCTATTCGCCCTATCATGATATACGGATCGGAGACGTGGGCAGCACCGAAAACGCAGATGGAAAAGGTTGGATTGCACGGAGAGAGAAGCTTCTTAGGCGTTTAGCTTGGATATTTCTGGCCGCGTGTATGCCATAACGAAGACCTTTACAAGGAAATCGACGCAGTACATCAACGCTTGACACGAGGGAGGTGCCAGCATCTCCTAACGCCATCTCAAGCAGCAATGGAAAGTCGACTTCGACTGCTCGGGCATATACTAAGAAGAACGCCAGGATCGTCTCGTACAACACGCTTTAAAAATGCTTCCAAATCCTGTCTGGAAACGGCCACTCAAGGGCGTAGGCGAAAGTTCTGGACGGATGTGGTTAAAGAGGATTTAAAGTCACTCAGCATCGAAAGACAGTTCAGGCGCGATGTTTCGTTTCTGCAGGAAATGGAATATAGTGACAGCTGGATGGAATGTGTTCAAATTGTGGCTGAAGACTCGTGAAAAATGGACACGGCTGACTACTAGGACGGCACACCTCGGTGAAGATGCGGAATGACCGCGTCAGGCGAAAGCCAAACCGATTAAGTCAAGTAAGTCACATATATATATTTATATATATATATATTTATATATGTATGCCTATATATATATATTTATATATTTATATTTATATGTATATACCCATATAGCCTGATAATTTTGGCTGTGCTTCGCGGCGCTTTGTCCGGGGAAGGCTCATATCAGTTGGTTGCAGCGCCGCTTCGCGGCGCTCTGTCCGGAAACTTGCAAAAGTAATCAAGCGACTATTCTTTTTACCACGGGTTCCGGATAGTTCCCTTCAAATTCTGATACTACACAACATCCCCAACCCAAACTCACTCCATAACTCTTCTAACGAGACTTTTTAAATGCAAAATTGATAGCAAATTCATGATCAGCGCGTCAAATACATCCAATAGACAACCATTTTCGCATCGTTTACTGCATCCGGGAAAGAAGAAATTTTTTTGGCCTGAAAAATCAAATATCAGGCACTATCGCTTCCATATAATAAAAGAATCAACGGAGCACAAAAAGGGTACGACCACCTGGGCCTCCATCACGAATTATAGCACTATTTCGTCACATCTCTAACCACTCCAAAACAGTATTGAGCTGTATGTGCATTTCAGGATTCACCAAAAACCTTCAAAGTTTAGTTAGGCTGCATACGATAATGTGCCATACTCATTTAGGGGAAGGTTGAGTGATTACATTTTTCGGTTCTCAACATTTTGCCATCGAAACAGCCAAGCAAAAATCTGTAGAGCAGTCTCAGAGTTTCCTTTCCTTTTTCATTCAGCCAAACGACTTCACCCTCATTACGTGGAGGTGAGATTCGGAATTCTCGGCATCACCTGGGGTCACGACAGCTTCGTGCGTTGGTGACACTACAAACATCATCGACGTGACTTAGAACCACCTCCCGGACTCTATACTCCCGCCCCAAACCCCGATGAACGCGTTATCAAAATCTTTTCAAGCAGCTCCAAGGATTCATTAGAGGATGTCTGTGTAGCCTAAAACCTTCTTTCAACGACCACAACTTTCACGGATTTATGCTGCAAAAGTAATCAAGGACTATTCTTTTTTACCACGGGTCGGATAATCTTCAAATTCTTGATACTACACAACATCCTCCAACCCAAACTCACTCCATAACTCTTTAACAGAGACTTTTAAATGCAAAAATTGATAGCAAATTCGTGATCAGCGCGTCAAAATACCCAATGGACACCATTTTCGCATCGTTTACTGTGCATCGGGAAGAAAGAAGAAATTTTTTTGGCCTGGAAAAATCATCAGGCATATCTCTTCCATATAATAAAAGAATCGGAGCACAAAGTGCACGACTCACCTGGGCCTCCATCACTATAGCACTATATTCGTCACATCTCCTAACCACTCCAAAACAGTATTGAGCTGTATGTAGCATTTCAGTTCACCAAAATCCTTTCAAAGTTTAGTTAGGCTCCATACGATTGTGCACTCATTTAGGGAAGGTTGGGGGATTACGTTTTTCGGTTCTCGTAACATTTTCTTTGCCATCGAAACAGCCAAAAAATCTGCGAGCAGTTCGAGTTCCTTTCCTTTTTCAGCCAAACGACTTCACTCCTCATTACGTGGAGGGATTCAATTCTCGGCATCACCTGGGGTCACGACCTTCGTGCGTTGGGGTGACACTACAACATCATCGACGTGACTTAGAACCACCTCCCGGACTCTATACCCCGCCCCCAAACCCCTGATGAACCGTTATCAAAATCTTTTCAAGCAGCTCCAAGATTCATTAGAGGATGTCTGTGTAGCCTAAAACCTTCTTCAACGACCACAACTTCACGGATTTATGCTGCAAAAGTAATCAAGGACTATTCTTTTACCACGGGTCGAATAACCCCTTCAAATTCTGATACTACACAACATCCCCAACCCAAACTCACTCCATAACTCTTTAACGAGACTTCTTAAATGCAAAATTGATAGCAAATTCGTGATCAGCGCGTCAAATAACACAATGGACACCATTTTCGCATCGTTTACTGCATCGGGAAAGAAGAAATTTTTTGGCCTGAAAAATCATCAGGCATATCCTTCCCATATAATAAAAGCAATCGGAGCACAAAGTCCGCCCACCTGGGCCTCCATCACTATAGCACTATTTCGTCACATCTCTAACCACTCCAAAACAGTATTGAGCTGTATGTGCATTTCAGTTCACCAAAACCTTCAAAGTTCTCATGTGCTCATACGATTCAAAGTGCTCATACGATTGTGCACTCATTTAGGAGAAGGTTGGGGGATTACGTTTTTTGGTTCTCAACATTCTGCCATCGAAACAGCCGAAAAATCTGCGAGCAGTTCGAGTTCCTTTCCTTTCTTCAGCCAAAACGACTTCACCCCCTCATTACGTGGAGGGAGATTCAATTCTCGGCATCACCTGGGAGGTCACGACCTTCGTACTATGCGTTGGTGACACTACAACATCATCGACGTGACTTAGAACCACCTCCCGGACTTCTATACCAGCCCCAAATCCCGATGAACCGTTATCAAAATCTTTTTCAAGCAGCTCCAAGATTCATTTAGAGGATGTCTGTGTAGCCTAAAAACCTTCTTCAACGACCACAACTTCACGGATTTATGCTGCGCGTAATCAAGGACTATTCTTTTACCACGGGTCGGATAACCCTTCAAATTCTGATACTACACAACATCCCTCTCAACCCAAACTCACTCCATAATCCTCTTTAACAGAGACTTTTAAATGCAAAATTGATAGCAAATTCGTGATCAGCGCGTCGAAATACCCAATAGACACCATTTTCGCATCGTTTTACTGCATCGGGAAAAGAAGAAATTTTTTTTGGCCTGAAAAATCATCAGGCATATCCCTTCCATATAATATTAAGAATCAAGGCGCAAAGTACGACCACCTGGGCCTCCATCATTATAGCACTATTTCGTCACATCTCTAACCACTCCAAAACATCCTTCCATATAATAAAAGAATCGGAGCACAAAGTACGACCACCTAGGCCTCCATCACTATAGCACTATTTCGTCACATCTCTAACCACTCCAAAACAGTATTGAGCTGTATGTGCATTTCAGTTCACCAAAACCTTCAAAGTTTAGTTAGGCTCATACGATTGTGCACTCATTTAGGGGAAGGTTGGGGGATTACGTTTTTCGGTTCTCAACATTCTGCCATCGAAACAGCCGAAAAATCTGCGAGCAGTTCGAGTTCCTTTCCTTTCTTCAGCCAAACGACTTCACCCTCATTACGTGGAGGAGATTCAATTCTCGGCACCACCTGGGGTCACGACCTTCGTATCTTGTTGGTGACACTACAACATCATCGACGTAACTTAGAATCACCTCCCGGACTTTTACCCCGCCCCCAAGCCCCGATGAACCGTTATCAAAATCTTTTCAAACAGCTCCAAGATTCGATAGAGGATGTCTGTGTAGCCTAAAACCTTCTTCAACGACCACAACTTCACGGATTTATGCTGCAAAAGTAATCCAAGGACTATTCTTTTTACCACCGGTCGAGATAACCCTTCAAATTCTGATACTACACAACATCCCACAACCCTGACTCACTCCATAACTCTTTAACAGAGACTTTTAAATGCAAAATTGATAGCAAATTCGTGATGTTAGCGCGTCAAATACCCAATAAACACCATTTTCATATCGTTTTACTGCATCGGGAAAAAGAAGAAATTTTTGAGCCTGAAAAATCACATCAGGCTTATCCTTCCATATAATAAAAAAGAATAGGCTTCTAAAGTACGACCACCTGGGCCTCCATCATTATAGCACCCCTATTTCGTCACATCTCTTCACTCCAAACAGTATTGAACTGTACTTCATATAACCTTAAAATCGAGTGCACAAATCGTATGAGCCTTCGACTAAACTTTGAAGGTTTTGGTGAACTGAAATGCACATACAGCTCAATACTGTTTTGGAGTGGTTAGAGATGTGACGAAATAGTGCTATAGTGATGGAGGCCCAGGTGGTCGTACCTTTGTGCTCCGATTCTTATTATATGGAAGGATAAGCCTGATGATTTTTCAGGCCAAAAAAATTTCTTCTTTTCCTCGATGCAGTAAACGATGCGAAATTGGTGTCAAATGGGTATTTGACGCTTGATCACGCAATTTGCTATCGATTTTGCATTTAAAAGTCTCGTTAAAGAGTTATTGAGTGAGTTTGGGTTGAGGATGTTGTGTAGTATCAGAATTTGAAGGGTTATCCGGCCGGTGGTAAAAGAATAGTCCTTGATTACTTTTGCAGCATAAATCCGTGAAGTTGTGGTCGTTGAAGAAGGTTTTTAGGCTACACAGACATCCTCTAATAGATCTTGGAGCTGCTTGAAAATATTTTGATAACGGTTCATCGGGGTTTGGGGCGAGGAGTATAAGTCCGGGAGGTGGTTCTAAGTCACGTCGATGATGTTGTAGTGTCACCAACGCACGAAGGTCGTGACCCCAGGTGATGCCGAGAATTGAATCTCCTCCACGTAATGAGGGTGAAGTCGTTTGGCTGAAGAAAGGAAAGGAACTCGAACTTTGCTCGCAGATTTTTTGGCTGTTTCGATGGCAGAATGTTGAGAACCGAAAAACGCAATCCCCAGCCTTCGCCTAAATGAGTGCACAATCGTATGAGCCTGACTAAACTTTGAAGGTTTTGGTGAACTGAAATGCACATACAGCTCAATACTGTTTTGGAGTGGTTAGAGATGTGACGAAATAGTGCTATAGTGATGGAGGCCCAGGTGGTCGTACTTTGTGCTCCGATTCTTTTATTATATGGAAGGATAAGCCTGATGATTTTTCAGGCCAAAAATTTCTTCTTTCCCGATGCAGTAAATGATGCGAAATTGGTGTCATATGGGTATTTGACGCTCTGATCACGAATTTGCTATCGATTTTGCATTTAAAGTCTAGTTAAAGAGTTATGGAGTGAGTTTGGGTTGGGGATGTTGTGTAGTATCAGAATTTGAAGGGTTATCCGACCGGTGGTAAAGAATAGTCCTTGATTACTTTTGCAGATTGAATCCGTGAAGTTGTGGTCGTTGAAGAAGGTTTTTAGGCTACACAGACATCCTCTAATAGATCTTGGAGCTGCTTGAAAAAGATTTTGATAACGGTTCATCGGGGTTTGGGGCGGTATAAGTCCGGGAGGTGGTTCTAAGTCACGTCGATGATGTTGTAGTGTCACCAACGCACGAAGGTCGTGACCCCAGGTGATGCCGAGAATTGAATCTCCTCCACGTAATGAGGGTGAAGTCGTTTGGCTGAAGAAAGGAAAGGAACTCAGAACTGCTCGCAGATTTTTGGCTGTTTCGATGGCAGAATGTTGAGAACCGAAAAACGCAATCCCCCAGCCTTCGCCTAAATGAGTGCACAATCGTATGAGCCTAACTAAACTCCTTTGAAGGTTTTGGTGAACTGAAATGCACATACAAGCTCAATACTGTTTTTGGAGTGGTTAGAGATGTGACGAAATAATTAGTGCTATACAGTGATGGAGGCCCAGGTGGTCGTACTTTGTGCTCCGTTTCTTTTATTATATGGATGATAAGCCTGATGATTTTCAGGCCAAAAAAAATTTCTTCTTTCCCGATGCAGTAAACGATGCGAAATTGGTGTCCTAATGGGTATTTGACGCGCTGATCACGAATTTGCTATCAATTTTGCATTTGCAAGTCTCGTTAAAGAGTTATGGAGTGAGTTTGGGTTGGGGATGTTGTGTAGTATCAGAATTTGAAGGGTTATCCGACCGGTGGTAAAAAGAATAGTCCTTGATTACTTTTGCAGATTAATCCGTGAAGTTGTGGTCGTTGAAGAAGAAGGTTTTTAGGCTACACAGACATCCTCTCTAATAGATCTTGGAGCTGCTTGAAAAGATTTTGATAACGGTTCATCGGGGTTTGGGGCAGGGCATAAGTCCGGGAGGTGGTTCTAAGTCACGTCGATGATGTTGTAGTGTCACCAACGCACGAAGGTCGTGACCCCAGGTGATGCCGAGAGTGAATCTCCTCCACGTAATGAGGGTGAAGTCGTTTGGCTGAAGAAAGGAAAAACTCGAACTGCTCGCAGATTTTTTGGCTGTTTCGATGGCAGAATGTTGAGAACCGAAAAACGCAATCCCCCAGCCTTCGCCTAAATGAGTGCACAATCGTATGAGCCTGGCTAAACTTTGAAGGTTTTGGTGAACTGAAATGCACATACAGCTCAATACTGTTTTTTGGAGTGGTTAGAGATGTTACGAAATAGTGCTATAGTGATGGAGGCCCAGGTGGTCGTACTTTGTGCTCCGATTCTTTTATTATATGGAAGGATAAGCCTGATGATTTTTCAGGCCAAAAAAATTTCTTCTTTCCCGATGCAGGAAACGATGCGAAATTGGTGTCAAATGGGTATTTGACGCTCTGATCACGAATTTGCTATCGATTTTGCATTTAAAGTCTCGTTAAAGAGTTATGGAGTGAGTTTGGGTTGGGGATGTTGTGTAGTATCAGAATTTGAAGGGTTATCCGACCGGTGGTAAAAGAATAGTCCTTGATTACTTTTGCAGATTGAATCCGTGAAGTTGTGGTCGTTGAAGAAGGTTTTTAGGCTACACAGACATCCTCTAATAGATCTTGGAGCTGCTTGAAAAGATTTTGATAACGGTTCATCGGGGGTTTGGGGCGGGGCATAAGTCCGGGAGGTGGTTCTAAGTCACGTCGATGATGTTGTAGTGTCACCAACGCACGAAGGTCGTGACCCAGGTGATGCCGAGAATTGAATCTCCTCCACGTAATGAGGGTGAAGTCGTTTGGCTGAAGAAAGGAAAGGAACTCGAACTGCTCGCAGATTTTTTGGCTGTTTCGATGGCAGAATGTTGAGAACCGAAAACGCAATCCCCAGCCTTCGCCTAAATGAGTGCACAATCGTATGAGCCTGACCAAACTTTGGAAGGTTTTGGTGAACTGAAATGCACATACAGCTCAATACTGTTTTGGAGTGGTTAGAGATGTGACGAAATAGTGCTATAGTGATGGAGGCCCAGGTGGTCGTACTTTGTGCTCCGATTCTTTTATTATATGGAAGGATAAGCCTGATGATTTTTCAGGCCAAAAAAATTTCTTCTTTCCCGATGCAGTAAACGATGCGAAATTGGTGTCAAATGGGTATTTGACGCTCTGATCACGAATTTGCTATCGATTTTGCATTTAAAAGTCTCGTTAAAGAGTTATGGAGTGAGTTTGGGTTGGGGATGTTGTGTAGTATCAGAATTTGAAGGGTTATCCGACCGGTGGTAAAAGAATAGTCCTTGATTACTTTTGCAGATTGAATCCGTGAAGTTGTGGTCGTTGAAGAAGGTTTTTAGGCTACACAGACATCCTCTAATAGATCTTGGAGCTGCTTGAAAAGATTTTGATAACGGTTCATCGGGGTTTGGGGCGGTATAAGTCCGGGAGGTGGTTCTAAGTCACGTCGATGATGTTGTAGTGTCACCAACGCACGAAGGTCGTGACCCCAGGTGATGCCGAGAATTGAATCTCCTCCACGTAATGAGGGTGAAGTCGTTTGGCTGAAGAAAGGAAAGGAACTCGAACTGCTCGCCGATGTTTTGGGTGTTTCGATGGCAGAATGTTGAGAACCGAAAAACGCAATCCCCCAACCTTCGCCTAAATGAGTGCACAATCGTATGAGCCTGACTAAACTTTGAAGGTTTTGGTGAACTGAAATGCACATACAGCTCAATACTGTTTTGGGTGGTTAGAGATGTGACGAAATAGTGCTATAGTGATGGAGGCCGAGGTGGTCGTACTTTGTGCTCCGATTCTTTTATTATATGGAAGGATAAGCCTGATGATTTTTCAGGCCAAAAAAATTTCTTCTTTCCCGATGCAGTAAATGATGCGAAATTGGTGTCATATGGGTATTTGACGCTCTGATCACGAATTTGCTATCGATTTTGCATTTAAAAGTCTAGTTAAAGAGTTATGGAGTGAGTTTGGGTTGGGGATGTTGTGTAGTATCAGAATTTGAAGGGTTATCCGACCGGTGGTAAAAGAATAGTCCTTGATTACTTTTGCAGATTGAATCCGTGAAGTTTTGGTCGTTGAAGAAGGTTTTTAGGCTACACAAACATCCTCTAATAGATCTTGGAGCTGCTTGAAAAGATTTTGATAACGGTTCATCGGGGTTTGGGGCGGGGTATAAGTCCGGGAGGTGGTTCTCAGTCACGTCGATGATGTTGTAGTGTCACCAACGCACGAAGGTCGTGACCCCAGGTGATGCCGAGAATTGAATCTCCTCCACGTAATGAGGGTGAAGTCGTTTGGCTGAAGAAAGGAAAGGAACTCAGAACTGCTCGCAGATTTTTCGGCTGTTTCGATGGCAGAATGTTGAGAACCGAAAAACGCAATCCCCCAGCCTTCGCCTAAATGAGTGCACAATCGTATGAGCCTAACTAAACTTTGAAGGTTTTGGTGAACTGAAATGCACATACAGCTCAATACTGTTTTGGAGTGGTTAGAGATGTGACGAAATAGTGCTATAGTGATGGAGGCCCAGGTGGTCGTACTTTGTGCTCCGATTCTTTTATTATATGGAAGGATAAGCCTGATGATTTTTCAGGCCAAAAAAAAATTTCTTCTTTCCCGATGCAGTAAACGATGCGAAATTGGTGTCTAATGGGTATTTGACGCGCTGATCACGAATTTGCTATCAATTTTGCATTTAAAAGTCTCGTTAAAGAGTTATGGAGTGAGTTTGGGTTGGGGATGTTGTGTAGTATCAGAATTTGAAGGGTTATCCGACCGGTGGTAAAAGAATAGTCCTTGATTACTTTTGCAGATTAAATCCGTGAAGTTGTGGTCGTTGAAGAAGGTTTTTAGGCTACACAGACATCCTCTAATAGATCTTGGAGCTGCTTGAAAAGATTTTGATAACGGTTCATCGGGGTTTGGGGCGGGGCATAAGTCCGGGAGGTGGTTCTAAGTCACGTCGATGATGTTGTAGTGTCACCAACGCACGAAGGTCGTGACCCCAGGTGATGCCGAGAATTGAATCTCCTCCACGTAATGAGGGTGAAGTCGTTTGGCTGAAGAAAGGAAAGGAACTCGAACTGCTCGCAGATTTTTTGCTGTTTCGATGGCAGAATGTTGAGAACCGAAAAACGCAATCCCCCAGCCTTCGCCTAAATGAGTGCACAATCGTATGAGCCTGACCAAACTTTGAAGGTTTTGGTGAACTGAAATGCACATACAGCTCAATACTGTTTTGGAGTGGTTAGAGATGTGACGAAATAGTGCTATAGTGATGGAGGCCCAGGTGGTCGTACTTTGTGCTCCGATTCTTTTATTATATGGAAGGATAAGCCTGATGATTTTTCAGGCCAAAAAATTTCTTCTTTCCCGATGCAGTAAACGATGCGAAATTGGTGTCAAATGGGTATTTGACGCTCTGATCACGAATTTGCTATCGATTTTGCATTTAAAAGTCTAGTTAAAGAGTTATGGAGTGAGTTTGGGTTGGGGATGTTGTGTAGTATCAGAATTTGAAGGGTTATCCGACCGGTGGTAAAAGAATAGTCCTTGATTACTTTGCAGATTGAATCCGTGAAGTTGTGGTCGTTGAAGAAGGTTTTTAGGCTACACAGACATCCTCTAATAGATCTTGGAGCTGCTTGAAAATATTTTGATAACGGTTCATCGGGGTTTGGGGCGGGGTATAAGTCCGGGAGGTGGTTCTAAGTCACGTCGATGATGTTGTAGTGTCACCAACGCACGAAGGTCGTGACCCCAGGTGATGCCGAGAATTGAATCTCCTCCACGTAATGAGGGTGAAGTCGTTTGGCTGAAGAAAGGAAAGGAACTCGAACTGCTCGCAGATTTTTTGGCTGTTTCGATGGCAGAATGTTGAGAACCGAAAAACGCAATCCCCCAGCCTTCGCTTAAATGAGTGCACAATCGTATGAGCCTAACTAAACTTTGAAGGTTTTGGTGAACTGAAATGCACATACAGCTCAATACTGTTTTGGAGTGGTTAGAGATGTGACGAAATAGTGCTATAGTGATGGAGGCCCAGGTGGTCGTACTTTGTGCTCCGATTCTTTTATTATATGGAAGGATAAGCCCGATGATTTTTCAGGCCAAAAAAAAATTTCTTCTTTCCCGATGCAGTAAACGATGCGAAATTGGTGTTCTTTGGGTATTTGACGCGCTGATCACGAATTTGCTATCAATTTTGCATTTAAAAGTCTCGTTAAAGAGTTATGGAGTGAGTTTGGGTTGGGGATGTTGTGTAGTATCAGAATTTGAAGGGTTATCCGACCGGTGGTAAAAGAATAGTCCTTGATTACTTTTGCAGATTAAATCCGTGAAGTTGTGGTCGTTGAAGAAGGTTTTTAGGCTACACAGACATCCTCTAATAGATCTTGGAGCTGCTTGAAAAGATTTTGATAACGGTTCATCGGGGTTTGGGGCGGGGCATAAGTCCGGGAGGTGGTTCTAAGTCACGTCGATGATGTTGTAGTGTCACCAACGCACGAAGGTCGTGACCCCAGGTGATGCCGAGAATTGAATCTCCTCCACGTAATGAGGGTGAAGTCGTTTGGCTGAAGAAAGGAAAGGAACTCGAACTGCTCGCAGATTTTTTGCTGTTTCGATGGCAGAATGTTGAGAACCGAAAAACGCAATCCCCCAGCCTTCGCCTAAATGAGTGCACAATCGTATGAGCCTAACTAAACTTTGAAGGTTTTGGTGAACTGAAATGCACATACAGCTCAATACTGTTTTGGAGTGGTTAGAGATGTGACGAAATAGTGCTATAGTGATGGAGGCCCAGGTGGTCGTACTTTGTGCTCCGATTCTTTTATTATATGGAAGGATAAGCCTGATGATTTTTCAGGCCAAAAAAATTTCTTCTTTCCCGATGCAGTAAACGATGCGAAATTGGTGTCAAATGGGTATTTGACGCGCTGATCACGAATTTGCTATCAATTTTGCATTTAAAAGTCTCGTTAAAGAGTTATGGAGTGAGTTTGGGTTGGGGATGTTGTGTAGTATCAGAATTTGAAGGGTTATCCGACCGGTGGTAAAAGAATAGTCCTTGATTACTTTTGCAGATTAAATCCGTGAAGTTGTGGTCGTTGAAGAAGGTTTTTAGGCTACACAGACATCCTCTAATAGATCTTGGAGCTGCTTGAAAATATTTTGATAACGGTTCATCGGGGTTTGGGGCGGGGCATAAGTCCGGGAGGTGGTTCTAAGTCACGTCGATGATGTTGTAGTGTCACCAACGCACGAAGGTCGTGACCCCAGGTGATGCCGAGAATTGAATCTCCTCCACGTAATGAGGGTGAAGTCGTTTGGCTGAAGAAAGGAAAGGAACTCGAACTGCTCGCAGATTTTTTGGCTGTTTCGATGGCAGAATGTTGAGAACCGAAAAACGCAATCCCCCAGCCTTCGCCTAAATGAGTGCACAATCGTATGAGCCTGACTAAACTTTGAAGGTTTTGGTGAACTGAAATGCACATACAGCTCAATACTGTTTTGGAGTGGTTAGAGATGTGACGAAATAGTGCTATAGTGATGGAGGCCCAGGTGGTCGTACTTTGTGCTCCGATTCTTTTATTATATGGAAGGATAAGCCTGATGATTTTTCAGGCCAAAAAAATTTCTTCTTTCCCGATGCAGTAAACGATGCGAAATTGGTGTCAAATGGGTATTTGACGCTCTGATCACGAATTTGCTATCGATTTTGCATTTAAAAGTCTCGTTAAAGAGTTATGGAGTGAGTTTGGGTTGGGGATGTTGTGTAGTATCAGAATTTGAAGGGTTATCCGACCGGTGGTAAAAGAATAGTCCTTGATTACTTTTGCAGATTGAATCCGTGAAGTTGTGGTCGTTGAAGAAGGTTTTTAGGCTACACAGACATCCTCTAATAGATCTTGGAGCTGCTTGAAAATATTTTGATAACGGTTCATCGGGGTTTGGGGCGGGGTATAAGTCCGGGAGGTGGTTCTAAGTCACGTCGATGATGTTGTAGTGTCACCAACGCACGAAGGTCGTGACCCCAGGTGATGCCGAGAATTGAATCTCCTCCACGTAATGAGGGTGAAGTCGTTTGGCTGAAGAAAGGAAAGGAACTCGAACTGCTCGCAGATTTTTTGGCTGTTTCGATGGCAGAATGTTGAGAACCGAAAAACGCAATCTCCCAGCCTTCGCTTAAATGAGTGCACAATCGTATGAGCCTAACTAAACTTTGAAGGTTTTGGTGAACTGAAATGCACATACAGCTCAATACTGTTTTGGAGTGGTTAGAGATGTGACGAAATAGTGCTATAGTGATGGAGGCCCAGGTGGTCGTACTTTGTGCTCCGATTCTTTTATTATATGGAATGATAAGCCTGATGATTTTTCAGGCCAAAAAAAATTTCTTCTTTCCCGATGCAGTAAACGATGCGAAATTGGTGTCTTATGGGTATTTGACGCGCTGATCACGAATTTGCTATCAATTTTGCATTTGCAAGTCTCGTTAAAGAGTTATGGAGTGAGTTTGGGTTGGGGATGTTGTGTAGTATCAGAATTTGAAGGGTTATCCGACCGGTGGTAAAAGAATAGTCCTTGATTACTTTTGCAGATTAAATCCGTGAAGTTGTGGTCGTTGAAGAAGGTTTTTAGGCTACACAGACATCCTCTAATAGATCTTGGAGCTGCTTGAAAAGATTTTGATAACGGTTCATCGGGGTTTGGGGCGGGGCATAAGTCCGGGAGGTGGTTCTAAGTCACGTCGATGATGTTGTAGTGTCACCAACGCACGAAGGTCGTGACCCCAGGTGATGCCGAGAATTGAATCTCCTCCACGTAATGAGGGTGAAGTCGTTTGGCTGAAGAAAGGAAAGGAACTCGAACTGCTCGCAGATTTTTTGGCTGTTTCGATGGCAGAATGTTGAGAACCGAAAAACGCAATCCCCCAGCCTTCGCCTAAATGAGTGCACAATCGTATGAGCCTAACTAAACTTTGAAGGTTTTGGTGAACTGAAATGCACATACAGCTCAATACTGTTTTGGAGTGGTTAGAGATGTGACGAAATAGTGCTATAGTGATGGAGGCCCAGGTGGTCGTACTTTGTGCTCCGATTCTTTTATTATATGGAAGGATAAGCCTGATGATTTTTCAGGCCAAAAAAAATTTCTTCTTTCCCGATGCAGTAAACGATGCGAAATTGGTGTCTAATGGGTATTTGACGCGCTGATCACGAATTTGCTATCAATTTTGCATTTGCAAGTCTCGTTAAAGAGTTATGGAGTGAGTTTGGGTTGGGGATGTTGTGTAGTATCAGAATTTGAAGGGTTATCCGACCGGTGGTAAAAGAATAGTCCTTGATTACTTTTGCAGATTAAATCCGTGAAGTTGTGGTCGTTGAAGAAGGTTTTTAGGCTACACAGACATCCTCTAATAGATCTTGGAGCTGCTTGAAAAGATTTTGATAACGGTTCATCGGGGTTTGGGGCGGGGCATAAGTCCGGGAGGTGGTTCTAAGTCACGTCGATGATGTTGTAGTGTCACCAACGCACGAAGGTCGTGACCCCAGGTGATGCCGAGAATTGAATCTCCTCCACGTAATGAGGGTGAAGTCGTTTGGCTGAAGAAAGGAAAGGAACTCGAACTGCTCGCAGATTTTTGGCTGTTTCGATGGCAGAATGTTGAGAACCGAAAACGCAATCCCCAGCCTTCGCCTAAATGAGTGCACAATCGTATGAGCCTGACTAAACTTTGAAGGTTTTGGTGAACTGAAATGCACATACAGCTCAATACTGTTTTGGAGTGGTTAGAGATGTGACGAAATAGTGCTATAGTGATGGAGGCCCAGGTGGTCGTACTTTGTGCTCCGATTCTTTTATTATATGGAAGGATAAGCCTGATGATTTTTCAGGCCAAAAAAAATTTCTTCTTTCCCGATGCAGTAAACGATGCGAAATTGGTGTCAAATGGGTATTTGACGCGCTGATCACGAATTTGCTATCAATTTTGCATTTAAAAGTCTCGTTAAAGAGTTATGGAGTGAGTTTGGGTTGGGGATGTTGTGTAGTATCAGAATTTGAAGGGTTATCCGACCGGTGGTAAAAGAATAGTCCTTGATTACTTTTGCAGATTAAATCCGTGAAGTTGTGGTCGTTGAAGAAGGTTTTTAGGCTACACAGACATCCTCTAATAGATCTTGGAGCTGCTTGAAAAGATTTTGATAACGGTTCATCGGGGTTTGGGGCGGGGCATAAGTCCGGGAGGTGGTTCTAAGTCACGTCGATGATGTTGTAGTGTCACCAACGCACGAAGGTCGTGACCCCAGGTGATGCCGAGAATTGAATCTCCTCCACGTAATGAGGGTGAAGTCGTTTGGCTGAAGAAAGGAAAGGAACTCGAACTGCTCGCAGATTTTTTGCTGTTTCGATGGCAGAATGTTGAGAACCGAAAAACGCAATCCCCCAGCCTTCGCCTAAATGAGTGCACAATCGTATGAGCCTAACTAAACTTTGAAGGTTTTGGTGAACTGAAATGCACATACAGCTCAATACTGTTTTGGAGTGGTTAGAGATGTGACGAAATAGTGCTATAGTGATGGAGGCCCAGGTGGTCGTACTTTGTGCTCCGATTCTTTTATTATATGGAATGATAAGCCTGATGATTTTTCAGGCCAAAAAAAATTTCTTCTTTCCCGATGCAGTAAACGATGCGAAATTGGTGTCTAATGGGTATTTGACGCGCTGATCACGAATTTGCTATCAATTTTGCATTTGCAAGTCTCGTTAAAGAGTTATGGAGTGAGTTTGGGTTGGGGATGTTGTGTAGTATCAGAATTTGAAGGGTTATCCGACCGGTGGTAAAAGAATAGTCCTTGATTACTTTTGCAGATTAAATCCGTGAAGTTGTGGTCGTTGAAGAAGGTTTTTGGGCTACACAGACATCCTCTAATAGATCTTGGAGCTGCTTGAAAAGATTTTGATAACGGTTCATCGGGGTTTGGGGCGGGGCATAAGTCCGGGAGGTGGTTCTAAGTCACGTCGATGATGTTGTAGTGTCACCAACGCACGAAGGTCGTGACCCCAGGTGATGCCGAGAATTGAATCTCCTCCACGTAATGAGGGTGAAGTCGTTTGGCTGAAGAAAGGAAAGGAACTCGAACTGCTCGCAGATTTTTTGGCTGTTTCGATGGCAGAATGTTGAGAACCGAAAAACGCAATCCCCCAGCCTTCGCCTAAATGAGTGCACAATCGTATGAGCCTGACTAAACTTTGAAGGTTTTGGTGAACTGAAATGCACATACAGCTCAATACTGTTTTGGAGTGGTTAGAGATGTGACGAAATAGTGCTATAGTGATGGAGGCCCAGGTGGTCGTACTTTGTGCTCCGATTCTTTTATTATATGGAAGGATAAGCCTGATGATTTTTCAGGCCAAAAAAATTTCTTCTTTCCCGATGCAGTAAACGATGCGAAATTGGTGTCAAATGGGTATTTGACGCTCTGATCACGAATTTGCTATCGATTTTGCATTTAAAAGTCTCGTTAAAGAGTTATGGAGTGAGTTTGGGTTGGGGATGTTGTGTAGTATCAGAATCTGAAGGGTTATTCGACCGGTGGTAAAAGAATAGTCCTTGATTACTTTTGCAGATTAAATCCGTGAAGTTGTGGTCGTTGAAGAAGGTTTTTAGGCTACACAGACATCCTCTAATAGATCTTGGAGCTGCTTGAAAAGATTTTGATAACGGTTCATCGGGGTTTGGGGCGGGGCATAAGTCCGGGAGGTGGTTCTAAGTCACGTCGATGATGTTGTAGTGTCACCAACGCACGAAGGTCGTGACCCCAGGTGATGCCGAGAATTGAATCTCCTCCACGTAATGAGGGTGAAGTCGTTTGGCTGAAGAAAGGAAAGGAACTCGAACTGCTCGCAGATTTTTCGGCTGTTTTGATGGCAGAATGTTGAGAACCGAAAAACGTAATCCCCCAACCTTCCCCTAAATGAGTGCACAATCGTATGAGCCTAACTAAACTTTGAAGGTTTTGGTGAACTGAAATGCACATACAGCTCAATACTGTTTTGGAGTGGTTAGAGATGTGACGAAATAGTGCTATAGTGATGGAGGCCCAGGTGGTCGTACTTTGTGCTCCGATTCTTTTATTATATGGAAGGATAAGCCTGATGATTTTTCAGGCCAAAAAAAATTTCTTCTTTCCCGATGCAGTAAACGATGCGAAATTGGTGTCTAATGGGTATTTGACGCGCTGATCACGAATTTGCTATCAATTTTGCATTTAAAAGTCTCGTTAAAGAGTTATATAGTGAGTTTGGGTTGGGGATGTTGTGTAGTATCAGAATTTGAAGGGTTATCCGACCGGTGGTAAAAGAATAGTCCTTGATTACTTTTGCAGATTGAATCCGTGAAGTTGTGGTCGTTGAAGAAGGTTTTTGGGCTACACAGACATCCTCTAATAGATCTTGGAGCTGCTTGAAAAGATTTTGATAACGGTTCATCGGGGTTTGGGGCGGGGTATAAGTCCGGGAGGTGGTTCTAAGTCACGTCGATGATGTTGTAGTGTCACCAACGCACGAAGGTCGTGACCCAGGTGATGCCGAGAATTGAATCTCCTCCACGTAATGAGGGTGAAATCGTTTGGCTGAAGAAAGGAAAGGAACTCGAACTGCTCGCAGATTTTTTGGCTGTTTCGATTCCAGAATGTTGAGAACCGAAAAACGCAATCCCCCAGCCTTCGCCTAAATGAGTGCACAATCGTATGAGCCTAACTAAACTTTGAAGGTTTTGGTGAACTGAAATGCACATACAGCTCAATACTGTTTTGGAGTGGCTAGAGATATGACGAAATAGTGCTATAGTGATGGAGGCCCAGGTGGTCGTACTTTGTGCTCCGATTCTTTTATTATATGGAAGGATAAGCCTGATGATTTTTCAGGCCAAAAAAAAATTTCTTCTTTCCCGATGCAGTAAACGATGCGAAATTGGTGTCAAATGGGTATTTGACGCTCTGATCACGAATTTGCTATCGATTTTGCATTTAAAAGTCTCGTTAAAGAGTTATGGAGTGAGTTTGGGTTGGGGATGTTGTGTAGTATCAGAATCTGAAGGGTTATCCGACCGGTGGTAGAAGAATAGTCCTTGATTACTTTTGCAGATTAAATCCGTGAAGTTGTGGTCGTTGAAGAAGGTTTTTAGGCTACACAGACATCCTCGAATAGATCTTGGAGCTGCTTGAAAAGATTTTGATAACGGTTCATCGGGGTTTGGGGCGGGGTATAAGTCCGGGAGGTGGTTCTAAGTCACGTCGATGATGTTGTAGTGTCACCAACGCACGAAGGTCGTGACCCCAGGTGATGCCGAGAATTGAATCTCCTTCACGTAATGAGGGTGAAGTCGTTTGGCTGAAGAAAGGAAAGGAACTCGAACTGCTCGCAGATTTTTTGGCTGTTTCGATGGCAGAATGTTGAGAACCGAAAAACCCAATCCCCCAGCCTTCGCCTAAATGAGTGCACAATCGTATGAGCCTAACTAAACTTTGAAGGTTTTGGTGAACTGAAATGCACATACAGCTCAATACTGTTTCGGAGTGGTTAGAGATGTGACGAAATAGTGCTATAGTGATGGAGGCCCAGGTGGTCGTACTTTGTGCTCCGATTCTTTTATTATATGGAAGGATAAGCCTGATGATTTTTCAGGCCAAAAAAATTTCTTCTTTCCCGATGCAGTAAACGATGCGAAATTGGTGTCGAATGGGTATTTGACGCGCTGATCACGAATTTGCTATCAATTTTGCATTTAAAAGTCTCGTTAAAGAGTTATGGAGTGAGTTTGGGTTGGGGATGTTGTGTAGTATCAGAATTTGAAGGGTTATCCGACCGGTGGTAAAAGAATAGTCCTTGATTACTTTTGCAGATTAAATCCGTGAAGTTGTGGTCGTTGAAGAAGGTTTTTAGGCTACACAGACATCCTCTAATAGATCTTGGAGCTGCTTGAAAAGATTTTGATAACGGTTCATCGGGGTTTGGGGCGGGGCATAAGTCCGGGAGGTGGTTCTAAGTCACGTCGATGATGTTGTAGTGTCACCAACGCACGAAGGTCGTGACCCCAGGTGATGCCGAGAATTGAATCTCCTCCACGTAATGAGGGTGAAGTCGTTTGGCTGAAGAAAGGAAAGGAACTCGAACTGCTCGCAGATTTTTTGGCTGTTTTGATGGCAGAATGTTGAGAACCGAAAAACGTAATCCCCCAACCTTCCCCTAAATGAGTGCACAATCGTATGAGCCTAACTAAACTTTGAAGGTTTTGGTGAACTGAAATGCACATACAGCTCAATACTGTTTTGGAGTGGTTGGAGATGTGACGAAATAGTGCTATAGTGATGGAGGCCCAGGTGGTCGTACTTTATGCTCCGATTCTTTTATTATATGGAAGGATAAGCCTGATGATTTTTCAGGCCAAAAAAAAATTTCTTCTTTCCCGATGCAGTTAACGATGCGAAATTGGTGTCATATGGGTATTTGACGCGCAGATCACGAATTTGCTATCAATTTTGCATTCAAAAGTCTCGTTAAAGAGTTATGGAGTGAGTTTGGGTTGGGGATATTGTGTAGTATCAGAATTTGAAGGGTTATCCGACCGGTGGTAAAAGAATAGTCCTTGATTACTTTTGCAGATTAAATCCGTGAAGTTGCGGTCGTTGAAGAAGGTTTTTAGGCTACACAGACATCCTCTAATAGATCTTGGAGCTGCTTGAAAAGATTTTGATTACGGTTCATCGGGGTTTGGGGCGTGGTATAAGTCCGGGAGGTGGTTCTAAGTCACGTCGATGATGTTGTAGTGTCACCAACGCAGGGAGGTCGTGACCCCAGGTGATGCCGAGAATTTAATCTCCTCCACGTAATGATGGTGATGTCGTTTGGCTGAAGAAAGGAAAGGAACTCGAACTGCTCGCAGATTTTTGGCTGTTTCGATGGCAGAATGTTGAGAACCGAAAAACGCAATCCCCCAGCCTTCGTCTAAATGAGTGCACAATCGTATGAGCCTAACTAAACTTTGAAGGTTTTAGTGAACTGAAATGCACATACAGCTCAATACTGTTTTGGAGTGGTTAGAGATGTGACGAAATAGTGCTATAGTGATGGAGGCCCAGGTGGTCGTACTTTGTGCTCCGATTCTTTTATTATATGGAAGGATAAGCCTGATGATTTTTAGGCCAAAAAAAAATTTCTTCTTTCCCGATGCAGTAAACGATGCGAAATTGGTGTTAAATGGGTATTTGACGCTCTGATCACGAATTTGCTATCGATTTTGCATTTAAAAGTCTCGTTAAAGAGTTGTGGAGTGAGTTTGGGTTGGGGATGTTGTGTAGTATCAGAATTTGAAGGGTTATCCGACCGGTGGTAAAAGACTAGTCCTTGATTACTTTTGCAGATTAAATCCGTGAAGTTGTGGTCGTTGAAGAAGGTTTTTAGGCTACACAGACATCCTCTAATAGATCTTGGAGCTGCTTGAAAAAGATTTTGATTACGGTTCATCGGGGTTTGGGGCGTGGTATAAGTCCGGGAGGTGGTTCTAAGTCACGTCGATGATGTTGTAGTGTCACCAACGCAGGGAGGTCGTGACCCCAGGTGATGCCGAGAATTTAATCTCCTCCACGTAATGATGGTGATGTCGTTTGGCTGAAGAAAGGAAAGGAACTCGAACTGCTCGCAGATTTTTTGGCTGTTTCGATGGCAGAATGTTGAGAACCGAAAAACGCAATCCCCCAGCCTTCGCCTAAATGAGTGCACAAATCGTATGAGCCTAACTAAACTTTGAAGGTTTTAGTGAACTGAAATGCACATACAGCTCAATACTGTTTTGGAGTGGTTAGAGATGTGACGAAATAGTGCTATAGTGATGGAGGCCCAGGTGGTCGTACTTTGTGCTCCGATTCTTTTATTATCTATCAAAAAGGGGTCTTCCAAGCAAAAGAGGTTTGGTTGGCGTCAGAAACGTTCCAACAAAAAGGGAACAATAATTAAGTTGAATGAGGAGAGTCTACAAAAAGTGAACAATATTCTATCAAAAAAGGGTTTTCCAAGCAAAAGAGGTTTGGTTGGCGTCAGAAACGTTCCAACAAAAAGGGAACAATAGGTAAGTAGAATGAGGAGAGTCTACAAAAAGTGAACAATATTTTCTGAGACTGATTTTCCTGGCCGATACTTCTTAACAGCAAAAACAAACCGTTGTGGTGCTTCTAGAGGAAGAGTTCAATGGTTTCCAAGAATGGACTTCTATTCGTTGACGAGAATATAAGAAAATATTCTCATTAGATGCTGCACTTTGGTTTCGCTTCTCGTAGCAGCTGGAGCTAACCGTCCGTCTGTGTTTTTGGCATCATCTTCTATTCTGATGGTAAGTATTAGGTTTACATGCACATACTTTTTAACGGTTCTCGTGTAGTCAAGACGAGTTTTAGAACCACAGAGTGCTTCCGTGTAGAACACCGCAACGGTTTGTTTTGCTGTTAAGAAGTATCGGCCAGGAAAATCAGTCTCAGAAAATATTGTTCACTTTTTGTAGACTCTCCTCATTCTATTTACCTATTGTTCCTTTTGTTGGAACGTTTCTGACGCCAACCAAACCTCTTTGCTTGGAAAACCCTTTTTGATAGAATATTGTTCACTTTTTGTAGACTCTCCTCATTCAACTTAATTATTGTTCCCTTTGTTGAACGTTTCTGACGCCAACCAAACCTCTTTGCTTGGAAGACCCTTTTTGATAGAATTGTTCACTTTTATTGATATTACGAAGTAATATCCTGAAAAATCTTCAATAATTCTCGAATAGCATGGATTGCTATAATAATCAGTAAGCAACAACCTTGTTGCGCACGCTACAAATGAAGCGCTACTCACTTTCCACGACGTCCTGATGATGTCAGAAAATGCCCTATGCACTTGGCACCACCTTGGCACGACGTCCTGATGACGTCACCAGATGCTTTATGCACTTGGCACGACGTTCTGATGACGTCATCAGATGCTATGTGTACTTTACATGACATCCTGATGACGTCATCAGATGCCCTATGTACTTTACATGACATCCTGATGAAGCCATCAGATGCCCTA
The DNA here is from genome assembly GCA_029168955.1 of Aplectana chamaeleonis. Classification (NCBI taxonomy): domain Eukaryota; kingdom Metazoa; phylum Nematoda; class Chromadorea; order Rhabditida; family Cosmocercidae; genus Aplectana; species Aplectana chamaeleonis. The sequence continues at coordinate 144,139 of JAPDOI010000752.1, forward strand.
TGTACTTTACATGACATCCTGATGAAGTCATCAGATGCCCTATGTACTTTACATGACATCCTGATGAAGTCATCAGATGCCCTATGTACTTTACATGACACCCTGATGACGTCATCAGATGCCCTATGTACTTTACATGACACCTGATGACGTCATCAGATGCCCTATGTACTTTACATGACACCTGATGATGTCATCAGATGCCCTATGTACTTTACATGACACCCTGATGACGTCATCAGATGCCCTATGTACTTTACATGACATCCTGATGACGTCATCAGATGCCCTATGTACTTTACATGACACCCTGATGACGTCATCAGATGCCCTATGTACTTCACGTGACACCCTGATGACGTCATCAGATGCCCTATGGACTTTACGTGACACCTGATGCCGTCATCAGATGCCCTATGTCCTTTACATGACACCCTGATGACGTCATCAGATGCCCTATGTACTTTACATGACACCCTGATGACGTCATCAGATGCCCTATGTACTTTACATGACATCCTGATGACGTCATCAGATGCCCTATGTACTTTACATGACACCTGATGACGTAATCAGATGCCCTATGTACTTTACATGACACCCTGTTGACGTCATCAGATGCCCTATGTACTTTACATGACATCCTGATGACGTCATCAGATGCCCTATGTACTTTACATGACACCCTGATGACGTCATCAGATGCCCTACGTACTTTACATGACACCCTGATGACGTCATCAGATGCCCTATGTACTTTACATGACACCCTGACGACGTCATCAGAGGCCCTATGTACTTTACATGACACCCTGATGAAGTCATCAGATGCCCTGTGTACTTTACATGACACCCTGATGACGTCATCAGATGCCCTGTGTACTTTACATGACACCCTGATGATGTCATCAGATGCCCTATGTACTTTACATGACATCCTGATGACGTCATCAGATGCCCTATCTACTTTACATGACACCCTGATGACGTCATCAGATGCCCTATCTACTTTACACGACACCCTGATGACGTCATCAGATGCCCTATGTACTTTACATGACATCCTAATGACGTCATCAGATGCCCTATGTACTTTACATGACACCCTGATGACGTAATCAGAGATGCCCTATGTACTTTACATGACACCCTGATGACGTCATCAGATGCCCTATGTGCTTTACATGACACCCTGATGACGTCATCAGATGCCCTATGTGCTTTACATGACACCCTGATGACGTCATCAGATGCCCTATGTACTTTACATGACACCCTGATGACGTCATCAGATGCCCTATGTACTTTACATGACACCCTGATGACGTCATCAGATGCCCTATGTACTTTACATGACACCCTGATGACGTCATCAGATGCCCTATGTACTTTACATGACACCCTGATGACGTAATCAGATGCCCTATGTACTTTACATGACATCCTGATGACGTCATCAGATGCCCTATGTACTTTACATGACACCCTGATGACGTCATCAGATGCCCTATGTACTTTACATGACACCCTGATGACGTCATCAGATGCCCTATGTACTTTACATGACACCCTGATGACGTCATCAGATGCCCTATGTACTTTACATGACACCCTGATGACGTCATCAGATGCCCTATGTACTTTACATGACACTCTGATGACGTCATCAGATGCCCTATGTACTTTACATGACACCCTGATGACGTCATCAGATGCCCTATGTACTTTACATGACACCCTGATGACGTCATCAGATGCCCTATGTACTTTACATGACACCCTGATGACGTAATCAGATGCCCTATGTACTTTACATGACACCCTGATGACGTCATCAGATGCCCTATGTACTTTACATGACACCCAGATGACGTCATCAGATGCCCTATTACTTTACATGACACCTGATGACGTCATCAGATGCCCTATGTACTTTACATGACACCCTGATGACGTCATCAGATGCCCTATGTACTTTACATGACATCCTGATGACGTCATCAGATGCCCTATGTACTTTACATGACACCCTGATGACGTCATCAGATGCCCTATGTACTTTACATGACACCCTGATGACGTCATCAGATGCCCTATGTACTTTACATGACATCCTGATGACGTCATCAGATGCCCTATGTACTTTACATGACATCCTGATGACGTCATCAGATGCCCTATGTACTTTACATGACACCCTGATGACGTCATCAGATGCCCTATGTACTTTACATGACATCCTGATGACGTCATCAGATGCCCTATGTACTTTACATGACATCCTGATGACGTCATCAGATGCCCTATGTACTTTACATGACACCCTGATGACGTCATCAGATGCCCTATGTACTTTACATGACACCCTGATGACGTCATCAGATGCCCTATGTACTTTACATGACATCCTGATGACGTCATCAGATGCCCTATGTACTTTACATGACATCCTGATGACGTCATCAGATGCCCTATGAACTTTACATGACACCCTGATGACGTCATCAGATGCCCTATGTACTTTACATGACATCCTGAGGACGTCATCAGATGCCCTATACTTTACATGACATCCTGATGACGTCATCAGATGCCCTATGTACTTTACATGACATCCTGATGACGTCATCAGATGCCCTATGTACTTTACATGACATCCTGATGACGTCATCAGATGCCCTATGTACTTTACATGACACCCTGATGACGTCATCAGATGCCCTATGTACTTTACATGACATCCTGATGACGTCATCAGATGCCCTATGTACTTTACATGACATCCTGATGACGTCATCAGATGCCCTATGTACTTTACATGACACCCTGATGACGTCATCAGATGCCCTATGTACTTTACATGACATCCTGATGACGTCATCAGATGCCCTATGTACTTTACATGACATCCTGATGACGTCATCAGATGCCCTATGTACTTTACATGACACCCTGATGACGTCATCAGATGCCCTATGTACTTTACATGACATCCTGATGACGTCATCAGATGCCCTATGTACTTTACATGACATCCTGATGACGTCATCAGATGCCCTATGTACTTTACATGACATCCTGATGACGTCATCAGATGCCCTATGTACTTTACATGACATCCTGATGACGTCATCAGATGCCCTATGTACTTTACATGACACCCTGATGACGTCATCAGATGCCCTATGTACTTTACATGACATCCTGATGACGTCATCAGATGCCCTATGTACTTTACATGACATCCTGATGACGTCATCAGATGCCCTATGTACTTTACATGACACCCTGATGACGTCATCAGATGCCCTATGTACTTTACATGACATCCTGATGACGTCATCAGATGCCCTATGTACTTTACATGACATCCTGATGACGTCATCAGATGCCCTATGTTTTTACATGACACCATGATGACGTCATCAGATGCCCTATGTACTTTACATGACACCCTGATGACGTCATCAGATGCCCTATGTACTTTACATGACACCCTGATGACGTCATCAGATGCCCTATGTACTTTACATGACATCTTGATGGCGTCATCAGATGCCCTATGTGCTTTACATGACACCCTTATGACGTCATCAGATGCCCTATGTACTTTACATGACACCCTGATGACGTCATCAGATGCCCTATGTACTTTACATGACATCCTGATGACGTCATCAGATGCCCTATGTACTTTACATGACACCCTGATGACGTCATCAGATGCCCTATGTACTTTACATGACATCCTGATGACGTCATCAGATGCCCTATGTACTTTACATGACATCCTGATGACGTCATCAGATGCCCTATGTACTTTACATGACACCCTGATGACGTCATCAGATGCCCTATGTACTTTACATGACATCCTGATGACGTCATCAGATGCCCTATGTACTTTACATGACACCCTGATGACGTCATCAGATGCCCTATGTACTTTACATGACATCCTGATGACGTCATCAGATGCCCTATGTACTTTACATGACATCCTGATGACGTCATCAGATGCCCTATGTACTTTACATGACACCCTGATGACGTCATCAGATGCCCTATGTACTTTACATGACATCCTGATGACGTCATCAGATGCCCTATGTGCTTTACATGACACCCTTATGACGTCATCAGATGCCCTATGTACTTTACATGACACCCTGATGACGTCATCAGATGCCCTATGTACTTTACATGACATCCTGATGACGTCATCAGATGCCCTATGTACTTTACATGACACCCTGATGACGTCATCAGATGCCCTATGTACTTTACATGACATCCTGATGACGTCATCAGATGCCCTATGTACTTTACATGACATCCTGATGACGTCATCAGATGCCCTATGTACTTTACATGACACCCTGATGACGTCATCAGATGCCCTATGTACCTTACATGACATCCTGATGACGTCATCAGATGCCCTATGTAATTTACATGACACCCTGATGACGTCATCAGATGCCCTATGTACTTTACATGACATCCTGATGACGTCATCAGATGCCCTATGTACTTTACATGACACCCTGATGACGTCATCAGATGCCCTATGTACTTTACATGACATCCTGATGACGTCATCAGATGCCCTATGTACTTTACATGACATCCTGATGACGTCATCAGATGCCCTATGTACTTTACATGACATCCTGATGACGTCATCAGATGCCCTATGTACTTTACATGACATCCTGATGACGTCATCAGATGCCCTATGTACTTTACATGACATCCTGATGACGTCATCAGATGCCCTATGTACTTTACATGACACCCTGATGACGTCATCAGATGCCCTATGTACTTTACATGACATCCTGATGACGTCATCAGATGCCCTATGTACTTTACATGACACCCTGATGACGTCATCAGATGCCCTATGTACTTTACATGACATCCTGATGACGTCATCAGATGCCCTATGTACTTTACATGACACCCTGATGACGTCATCAGATGCCCTATGTACTGATAGCCTGCGACCACTGGCAGTGGCTAGTGGCAGGAACGAGGAACGAGGGACGAGGAACGAGGGACGAGGAACAGGACACGAGGGACGCGTTACAAGAAAAAACGCGAATTTTAGCTAAGCTTCCGCCGATCTAACTTTGTTAATTTTCAATCGATTTGGCTCAAATTTTGTCAGCGGGTGTCTTCTATACTCTCTCACTTATATCCAGAAGGAAATCTCTAGAAAATTTGTTTTACAGGTTTTATTAACTACTTTACGAAAATCTAAGTGATCACAAGTGCCAGGCAAAACCAAACCTCTCCAGCCGCTTCGCGGCTGGAGCGATATGGAAGGATAAGCCTGATGATTTTTTAGGCCAAAAAAAAATTTCTTCTTTCCCGATGCAGTTAACGATGCGAAATTGGTGTCAAATGGGTATTGGACGCGCTGATCACGAATTTGCTATCAATTTTGCATTCAAAAGTCTCGTTAAAGAGTTATGGAGTGAGTTTGGGTTGGGGATATTGTGTAGTATCAGAATTTGAAGGGTTATCCGACCGGTGGTAAAAGAATAGTCCTTGATTACTTTTACAGATTAAATCCGTGAAGTTGTGGTCGTTGAAGAAGGTTTTTAGGCTACACAGACATCCTCTAATAGATCTTGGAGCTGCTTGAAAAGATTTTGATTACGGTTCATCGGGGTTTGGGGCGTGGTATAAGTCCGGGAGGTGGTTCTAAGTCACGTCGATGATGTTGTAGTGTCACCAACGCAGGGAGGTCGTGACCCCAGGTGATGCCGAGAATTTAATCTCCTCCACGTAATGATGGTGATGTCGTTTGGCTGAAGAAAGGAAAGGAACTCGAACTGCTCGCAGATTTTTGGCTGTTTCGATGGCAGAATGTTGAGAACCGAAAAACGCAATCCCCCAGCCTTCGTCTAAATGAGTGCACAATCGTATGAGCCTAACTAAACTTTGAAGGTTTTAGTGAACTGAAATGTACATACAGCTCAATACTGTTTTGGAGTGGTTAGAGATGTGACGAAATAGTGCTATAGTGATGGAGGCCCAGGTGGTCGTACTTTGTGCTCCAATTCTTTTATTATATGGAAGGATAAGCCTGATGATTTTTTAGGCCAAAAAAAAATTTGTTCTTTCCCGATGCAGTAAACGATGCGAAATTGGTGTTAAATGGGTATTTGACGCTCTGATCACGAATTTGCTATCGATTTTGCATTTAAAAGTCTCGTTAAAGAGTTATGGAGTGAGTTTGGGTTGGGGATGTTGTGTAGTATCAGAATTTGAAGGGTTATCCGACCGGTGGTAAAAGACTAGTCCTTGATTACTTTTGCAGATTAAATCCGTGAAGTTGTGGTCGTTGAAGAAGGTTTTTAGGCTACACAGACATCCTCTAATAGATCTTGGAGCTGCTTGAAAAGATTTTGATTACGGTTCATCGGGGTTTGGGGCGTGGTATAAGTCCGGGAGGTGGTTCTAAGTCACGTCGATGATGTTGTAGTGTCACCAACGCAGGGAGGTCGTGACCCCAGGTGATGCCGAGAATTTAATCTCCTCCACGTAATGATGGTGATGTCGTTTGGCTGAAGAAAGGAAAGGAACTCGAACTGCTCGCAGATTTTTGGCTGTTTCGATGGCAGAATGTTGAGAACCGAAAAACGCAATCCCCCAGCCTTCGCCTAAATGAGTGCACAAATCGTATGAGCCTAACTAAACTTTGAAGGTTTTAGTGAACTGAAATGCACATACAGCTCAATACTGTTTTGGAGTGGTTAGAGATGTGACGAAATAGTGCTATAGTGATGGAGGCCCAGGTGGTCGTACTTTGTGCTCCGATTCTTTTATTATATGGAAGGATAAGCCTGATGATTTTTTAGGCCAAAAAAAAATTTCTTCTTTCCCGATGCAGTTAACGATGCGAAATTGGTGTCAAATGGGTATTGGACGCGCTGATCACGAATTTGCTATCAATTTTGCATTCAAAAGTCTCGTTAAAGAGTTATGGAGTGAGTTTGGGTTGGGGATATTGTGTAGTATCAGAATTTGAAGGGTTATCCGACCGGTGGTAAAAGAATAGTCCTTGATTACTTTTGCAGATTAAATCCGTGAAGTTGTGGTCGTTGAAGAAGGTTTTTAGGCTACACAGACATCCTCTAATAGATCTTGGAGCTGCTTGAAAAGATTTTGATTACGGTTCATCGGGGTTTGGGGCGTGGTATAAGTCCGGGAGGTGGTTCTAAGTCACGTCGATGATGTTGTAGTGTCACCAACGCAGGGAGGTCGTGACCCCAGGTGATGCCGAGAATTTAATCTCCTCCACGTAATGATGGTGATGTCGTTTGGCTGAAGAAAGGAAAGGAACTCGAACTGCTCGCAGATTTTTTGGCTGTTTAGATGGGAGAATGTTGAGAACCGAAAAACGCAATGCCCCAGCCTTCGCCTAAAGGAGTGCACAATCGTATGAGCCTAACTAAACTTTGAAGGTTTTAGTGAACTGAAATGCACATACAGCTCAATACTGTTTTGGAGTGGTTAGAGATGTGACGAAATAGTGCTATAGTGATGGAGGCCCAGGTGGTCGTACTTTGTGCTCCGATTCTTTTATTATATGGAAGGATAAGCCTGATGATTTTTTATTCCAAAAAAAAATTTCTTCTTTCCCGATGCAGTAAACGATGCGAAATTGGTGTGAAATGGGTATTTGATGCTCTGATCACGAATTTGCTATCGATTTTGCATTTAAAAGTCTCGTTAAAGAGTTATGGAGTGAGTTTGGGTTGGGGATGTTGTGTAGTATCAGAATTTGAAGGGTTATCCGACCGGTGGTAAAAGACTAGTCCTTGATTACTTTTGCAGATTAAATCCGTGAAGTTGTGGTCGTTGAAGAAGGTTTTTAGGCTACACAGACATCCTCTAATAGATCTTGGAGCTGCTTGAAAAGATTTTGATAACGGTTCATCGGGGTTTGGGGCGGGGCATAAGTCCGGGAGGTGGTTCTAAGTCACGTCGATGATGTTGTAGTGTCACCAACGCAGGGAGGTCGTGACCCCAGGTGATGCCGAGAATTTAATCTCCTCCACGTAATGATGGTGATGTCGTTTGGCTGAAGAAAGGAAAGGAACTCGAACTGCTCGCAGATTTTTTGGCTGTTTCGATGGCAGAATGTTGAGAACCGAAAAACGCAATCCCCCAGCCTTCGCCTAAATGAGTGCACAATCGTATGAGCCTAACTAAACTTTGAAGGTTTTAGTGAACTGAAATGCACATACAGCTCAATACTGTTTTGGAGTGGTTAGAGATGTGACGAAATAGTGCTATAGTGATGGAGGCCCAGGTGGTCGTACTTTGTGCTCCGATTCTTTTATTATATGGAAGGATAAGCCTGATGATTTTTTAGGCCAAAAAAAAATTTCTTCTTTCCCGATGCAGTAAACGATGCGAAATTGGTGTTAAATGGGTATTCGACGCTCTGATCACGAATTTGCTATCGATTTTGCATTTAAAAGTCTCGTTAAAGAGTTATGGAGTGAGTTTGGGTTGGGGATGTTGTGTAGTATCAGAATTTGAAGGGTTATCCGACCGGTGGTAAAAGACTAGTCCTTGATTACTTTTGCAGATTAAATCCGTGAAGTTGTGGTCGTTGAAGAAGGTTTTTAGGCTACACAGACATCCTCTAATAGATCTTGGAGCTGCTTGAAAAGATTTTGATTACGGTTCATCGGGGTTTGGGGCGTGGTATAAGTCCGGGAGGTGGTTCTAAGTCACGTCGATGATGTTGTAGTGTCACCAACGCAGGGAGGTCGTGACCCCAGGTGATGCCGAGAATTTAATCTCCTCCACGCAATGATGGTGGTGTCGGTTGGCTGTAGAAAGGAAAGGAACTCGAACTGCTCGCAGATTTTTGGCTGTTTCGATGGCAGAATGTTGAGAACCGAAAACGCAATCCCCAGCCTTCGCCTAAATGAGTGCACAATCGTATGAGCCTAACTAAACTTTGAAGGTTGTGGTGAAGTGAAATGCACATACAGCTCAATCCTGTTTTGGAGTGGTTAGAGATGTGACGAAATAGTGCTATAGTGATGGAGGCCCAGGTGGTCGTACTTTGTGCTCCGATTCTTTTATTATATGGAAGGATAAGCCTGATGATTTTTAGGCCAAAAAATTTCTTCTTTCCCGATGCAGTAAACGATGCGAAATTGGTGTTAAATGGGTATTCGACGCTCTGATCACGAATTTGCTATCGATTTTGCATTTAAAAGTCTCGTTAAAGAGTTATGGAGTGAGTTTGGGTTGGGGATGTTGTGTAGTATCAGAATTTGAAGGGTTATCCGACCGGTGGTAAAAGACTAGTCCTTGATTACTTTTGCAGATTAAATCCGTGAAGTTGTGGTCGTTGAAGAAGGTTTTTGGGCTGCACAGACATCCTCTAATAGATCTTGGAGCTGCTTGAAAAGATTTTGATAACGGTTCATCGGGGTTTGGGGCGGGGTATAAGTCCGGGAGGTGGTTCTAAGTCACGTCGATGATGTTGTAGTGTCACCAACGCACGAAGGTCGTGACCCCAGGTGATGCCGAGAATTGAATCTCCTCCACGTAATGAGGGTGAAGTCGTTTGGCTGAAGAAAGGAAAGGAACTCGAACTGCTCGCAGATTTTTCGGCTGTTTTGATGGCAGAATGTTGAGAACCGAAAAACGTAATCCCCCAGCCTTCGCCTAAATGAGTGCACAATGGTATGAGCCTAACTAAACTTTGAAGGTTTTGGTGAACTGAAATGCACATACAGCTCAATACTGTTTTGGAGTGGTTAGAGATGTGACGAAATAGTGCTATAGTGATGGAGGCCCAGGTGGTCGTACTTTGTGCTCCGATTCTTTTATTATATGGAAGGATAAGCCTGATGATTTTTCAGGCCAAAAAAAAATTTCTTCTTTCCCGATGCAGTAAACGATGCGAAATTGGTGTCAAATGGGTATTTGACGCTCTGATCACGAATTTGCTATCGATTTTGCATTTAAAAGTCTCGTTAAAGAGTTATGGAGTGAGTTTGGGTTGGGGATGTTGTGTAGTATCAGAATCTGAAGGGTTATCCGACCGGTGGTAAAAGAATAGTCCTTGATTACTTTTGCAGATTAAATCCGTGAAGTTGTGGTCGTTGAAGAAGGTTGTTTTTAGGCTACACAGACATCCTCGAATAGATCTTGGAGCTGCTTGAAAAGATTTTGATAACGGTTCATCGGGGTTTGGGGTGGGGTATAAGTCCGGGAGGTGGTTCTAAGTCACGTCGATGATGTTGTAGTGTCACCAACGCACGAAGGTCGTGACCCCAGGTGATGCCGAGAATTGAATCTCCTCCACGTAATGAGGGTGAAGTCGTTTGGCTGAAGAAAGGAAAGGAACTCGAACTGCTCGCAGATTTTTTGGCTGTTTTGATGGCAGAATGTTGAGAACCGAAAAACGTAATCCCCCAACCTTCCCCTAAATGAGTGCACAATCGTATGAGCCTAGCTAAACTTTGAAGGTTTTGGTGAACTGAAATGTACATACAGCTCAATACTGTTTTGGAGTGGTTAGAGATGTGACGAAATAGTGCTATAGTGATGGAGGCCCAGGTGGTCGTACTTTGTGCTCCGATTCTTTTATTATATGGAAGGATAAGCCTGATGATTTTTCAGGCCAAAAAAAATTTCTTCTTTCCCGATGCAGTAAACGATGCGAAATTGGTGTCGAATGGGTATTTGACGCTCTGATCACGAATTTGCTATCGATTTTGCATTTAAAAGTCTCGTTAAAGAGTTATGGAGTGAGTTTGGGTTGGGGATGTTGTGTAGTATCAGAATCTGAAGGGTTATCCGACCGGTGGTAAAAGAATAGTCCTTGATTACTTTCGCAGATTAAATCCGTGAAGTTGTGGTCGTTGAAGAAGGTTTTTAGGCTACACAGACATCCTCGAATAGATCTTGGAGCTGCTTGAAAAGATTTTGATAACGGTTCATCGGGGTTTGGGGTGGGGTATAAGTCCGGGAGGTGGTTCTAAGTCACGTCGATGATGTTGTAGTGTCACCAACGCACGAAGGTCGTGACCCCAGGTGATGCCGAGAATTGAATCTCCTCCACGTAATGAGGGTGAAGTCGTTTGGCTGAAGAAAGGAAAGGAACTCGAACTGCTCGCAGATTTTTTGGCTGTTTTGATGGCAGAATGTTGAGAACCGAAAAACGTAATCCCCCAACCTTCCCCTAAATGAGTGCACAATCGTATGAGCCTAGCTAAACTTTGAAGGTTTTGGTCAACTGAAATGTACATACAGCTCAATACTGTTTTGGAGTGGTTAGAGATGTGACGAAATAGTGCTATAGTGATGGAGGCCCAGGTGGTCGTACTTTGTGCTCCGATTCTTTTATTATATGGAAGGATAAGCCTGATGATTTTTTAGGCCAAAAAAAATTTCTTCTTTCCCGATGCAGTAAACGATGCGAAATTGGTGTCGAATGGGTATTTGACGCTCTGATCACTAATTTGCTATCGATTTTGCATTTAAAAGTCTCGTTAAAGAGTTATGGAGTGAGTTTGGGTTGGGGATGTTGTGTAGTATCAGAATTTGAAGGGTTATCCGACCGGTGGTAAAAGAATAGTCCTTGATTACTTTTGCAGATTAAATCCGTGAAGTTGTGGTCGTTGAAGAAGGTTTTTAGGCTACACAGACATCCTCTAATAGATCTTGGAGCTGCTTGAAAAGATTTTGATAACGGTTCATCGGGGTTTGGGGCGGGGTATAAGTCCGGGAGGTGGTTCTAAGTCACGTCGATGATGTTGTAGTGTCACCAACGCACGAAGGTCGTGACCCCAGGTGATGCCGAGAATTGAATCTCCTCCACGTAATGAGGGTGAAGTCGTTTGGCTGAAGAAAGGAAAGGAACTCGAACTGCTCGCAGATTTTTTGGCTGTTTCGATGGCAGAATGTTGAGAACCGAAAAACGCAATCCCCCAGCCTTCGCCTAAATGAGTGCACAATCGTATGAGCCTAACTAAACTTTGAAGGTTTTGGTGAACTGAAATGCACATACAGCTCAATACTGTTTTGGAGTGGTTAGAGATGTGACGAAATAGTGCTATAGTGATGGAGGCCCAGGTGGTCGTACTTTGTGCTCCGATTTTTTTATTATATGGAAGGATAAGCCTGATGATTTTTCAGGCCAAAAAAAAATTTCTTCTTTCCCGATGCAGTAAACGATGCGAAATTGGTGTCGAATGGGTATTTGACGCGCTGATCACGAATTTGCTATCAATTTTGCATTTAAAAGTCTCGTTAAAGAGTTATGGAGTGAGTTTGGGTTGGGGATGTTGTGTAGTATCAGAATTTAAAGGGTTATCCGACCGGTGGTAAAAGAATAGTCCTTGATTACTTTTGCAGATTAAATCCATGAGGTTGTGGTCGTTGAAGAAGGTTTTTAGGCTACACAGACATCCTCTAATAGATCTTGGAGCTGCTTGAAAAGATTTTGGTTACGGTTCATCGGGGTTTGGGGCGTGGTATAAGTCCGGGAGGTGGTTCTAAGTCACGTCGATGATGTTGTAGTGTCACCAACGCAGGGAGGTCGTGACCCCAGGTGATGCCGAGAATTTAATCTCCTCCACGTAATGATGGTGATGTCGTTTGGCTGAAGAAAGGAAAGGAACTCGAACTGCTCGCAGATTTTTTGGCTGTTTCGATGGCAGAATGTTGAGAACCGAAAAACGCAATCCCCCAGCCTTCGTCTAAATGAGTGCACAATCGTATGAGCCTAACTAAACTTTGAAGGTTTTAGTGAACTGAAATGCACATACAGCTCAATACTGTTTTGGAGTGGTTAGAGATGTGACGAAATAGTGCTATAGTGATGGAGGCCCAGGTGGTCGTACTTTGTGCTCCGATTTTTTTATTATATGGAAGGATAAGCCTGATGATTTTTCAGGCCAAAAAAAAATTTCTTCTTTCCCGATGCAGTAAACGATGCGAAATTGGTGTCGAATGGGTATTTGACGCGCTGATCACGAATTTGCTATCAATTTTGCATTTAAAAGTCTCGTTAAAGAGTTATGGAGTGAGTTTGGGTTGGGGATGTTGTGTAGTATCAGAATTTAAAGGGTTATCCGACCGGTGGTAAAAGAATAGTCCTTGATTACTTTTGCAGATTAAATCCATGAGGTTGTGGTCGTTGAAGAAGGTTTTTAGGCTACACAGACATCCTCTAATAGATCTTGGAGCTGCTTGAAAAGATTTTGATAACGGTTCATCGGGGTTTGGAGCGGGGCATAAGTCTGGGAGGTGGTTATAAGTCACGTCGATGATGTTGTAGTGTCACCAACGCACGAAGGTCGTGACCCCAGGTGATGCCGAGAATTGAATCTCCTCCACGTAATGAGGGTGAAGTCGTTTGGCTGAAGAAAGGAAAGGAACTCGAACTGCTCGCAGATTTTTTGGCTGTTTTGATGGCAGAATGTTGAGAACCGAAAAACGTAATCCCCCAACCTTCCCCTAAATGAGTGCACAATCGTATGAGCCTAACTAAACTTTGAAGGTTTTGGTGAACTGAAATGCACATACAGCTCAATACTGTTTTGGAGTGGTTAGAGATGTGACGAAATAGTGCTATAGTGATGGAGGCCCAGGTGGTCGTACTTTGTGCTCCGATTCTTTTATTATATGGAAGGATAAGCCTGATGATTTTTCAGGCCAAAAAAAAATTTCTTCTTTCCCGATGCAGTTAACGATGCGAAATTGGTGTCATATGGGTATTTGACGCGCAGATCACGAATTTGCTATCAATTTTGCATTCAAAAGTCTCGTTAAAGAGTTATGGAGTGAGTTTGGGTTGGGCATATTGTGTAGTATCAAAATTTGAAGGGTTATCCGATCGGTGGTAAAAGAATAGTCCTTGATTACTTTTGCAGATTAAATCCGTGAAGTTGCGGTCGTTGAAGAAGGTTTTTAGGCTACACAGACATCCTCTAATAGATCTTGGAGCTGCTTGAAAAGATTTTGGTTACGGTTCATCGGGGTTTGGGGCGTGGTATAAGTCCGGGAGGTGGTTCTAAGTCACGTCGATGATGTTGTAGTGTCACCAACGCAGGGAGGTCGTGACCCCAGGTGATGCCGAGAATTTAATCTCCTCCACGTAATGATGGTGATGTCGTTTGGCTGAAGAAAGGAAAGGAACTCGAACTGCTCGCAGATTTTTTGGCTGTTTCGATGGCAGAATGTTGAGAACCGAAAAACGCCATCCCCCAGCCTTCGTCTAAATGAGTGCACAATCGTATGAGCCTAACTAAACTTTGAAGGTTTTAGTGAACTGAAATGCACATACAGCTCAATACTGTTTTGGAGTGGTTAGAGATGTGACGAAATAGTGCTATAGTGATGGAGGCCCAGGTGGTCGTACTTTGTGCTCCGATTCTTTTATTATATGGAAGGATAAGCCTGATGATTTTTTAGGCCAAAAAAAATTTCTTCTTTCCCGATGCAGTAAACGATGCGAAATTGGTGTTTAATGGGTATTTGACGCTCTGATCACGAATTTGCTATCGATTTTGCATTTAAAAGTCTCGTTAAAGAGTTATGGAGTGAGTTTGGGTTGGGGATATTGTGTAGTATCAAAATTTGAAGGGTTATCCGACCGGTGGTAAAAGAATAGTCCTTGATTACTTTTGCAGATTAAATCCGTGAAGTTGCGGTCGTTGAAGAAGGTTTTTAGGCTACACAGACATCCTCTAATAGATCTTGGAGCTGCTTGAAAAGATTTTGATTACGGTTCATCGGGGATTGGGGCGTGGTATAAGTCCAGGAGGTGGTTCTAAGTCACGTCGATGATGTTGTAGTGTCACCAACGCAGGGAGGTCGTGACCCCAGGTGATGCCGAGAATTTAATCTCCTCCACGTAATGATGGTGATGTCGTTTGGCTGAAGAAAGGAAAGGAACTCGAACTGCTCGCAGATTTTTTGGCTTTTTCGATGGCAGAATGTTGAGAACCGAAAAACGCAATCCCCCAGCCTTCGCCTAAATGAGTGCACAAATCGTATGAGCCTAACTAAACTTTGAAGGTTTTAGTGAACTGAAATGCACATACAGCTCAATACTGTTTTGGAGTGGTTAGAGATGTGACGAAATAGTGCTATAGTGATGGAGGCCCAGGTGGTCGTACTTTGTGCTCCGATTCTTTTATTATATGGAAGGATAAGCCTGATGATTTTTTAGGCCAAAAAAGAAAATTCTTCTTTCCCGATGCAGTTAACGATGCGAAATTGGTGTCAAATGGGTATTTGACGCGCTGATCACGAATTTGCTATCAATTTTGCATTCAAAAGTCTCGTTAAAGAGTTATGGAGTGAGTTTGGGTTGGGGATATTGTGTAGTATCAGAATTTGAAGGGTTATCCGACCGGTGGTAAAAGAATAGTCCTTGATTACTTTTGCAGATTAAATCCGTGAAGTTGTGGTCGTTGAAGAAGGTTTTTAGGCTACACAGACATCCTCTAATAGATCTTGGAGCTGCTTGAAAAGATTTTGATTACGGTTCATCGGGGTTTGGGGCGTGGTATAAGTCCGGGAGGTGGTTCTAAGTCACGTCGATGATGTTGTAGTGTCACCAACGCAGGGAGGTCGTGACCCCAGGTGATGCCGAGAATTTAATCTCCTCCACGTAATGATGGTGATGTCGTTTGGCTGAAGAAAGGAAAGGAACTCGAACTGCTCGCAGATTTTTTGGCTGTTTCGATGGCAGAATGTTGAGAACCGAAAAACGCAATCCCCCAGCCTTCGCCTAAATGAGTGCACAATCGTATGAGCCTAACTAAACTTTGAAGGTTTTAGTGAACTGAAATGCACATACAGCTCAATACTGTTTTGGAGTGGTTAGAGATGTGACGAAATAGTGCTATAGTGATGGAGGCCCAGGTGGTCGTACTTTGTGCTCCGATTCTTTTATTATATGGAAGGATAAGCCTGATGATTTTTTAGGCCAAAAAAAAATTTCTTCTTTCCCGATGCAGTAAACGATGCGAAATTGGTGTTAATTGGGTATTTGACGCTCTGATCACGAATTTGCTATCGATTTTGCATTTAAAAGTCTCGTTAAAGAGTTATGGAGTGAGTTTGGGTTGGGGATGTTGTGTAGTATCAGAATTTGAAGGGTTATCCGACCGGTGGTAAAAGACTAGTCCTTGATTACTTCTGCAGATTAAATCGGGGAAGTTGTGGTCGCTGAAGAAGGTTTTAGGCTACACAGACATCCAGTAATAGACCTTGGAGCTGCTTGAAAAGATTTTGATTACGGTTCATCGGGGTTTGGGGCGTGGTATAAGTCCGGGAGGTGGTTCTAAGTCACCTCGATGATGTTGTAGTGTCACCAACGCAGGGAGGTCGTGACCCCGGGTGATGCCGAGAATTTAATCTCCTCCACGTAATGATGGTGATGTCGTTTGGCTGAAGAAAGGAAAGGAACTCGAACGGCTCGCAGATTTTTGGCTGTTTCGATGGCAGAATGTTGAGAACCGAAAAACGCAATCCCCAGCCTTCGCCTAAATGAGTGCACAATCGTATGAGCCTAACTAAACTTTGAAGGTTTTAGTGAACTGAAATGCACATACAGCTCAATACTGTTTTGGAGTGGTTAGAGATGTGACGAAATAGATCTATAGTGATGGAGGCCCAGGTGGTCGTACTTTGTGCTCCGATTCTTTTATTATATGGAAGGATAAGCCTGATGATTTTTAGGCCAAAAAATTTCTTCTTTCCCGATGCAGTAAACGATGCGAAATTGGTGTTAAATGGGTATTCGACGCTCTGATCACGAATTTGCTATCGATTTTGCATTTAAAAGTCTCGTTAAAGAGTTATGGAGTGAGTTTGGGTTGGGGATGTTGTGTAGTATCAGAATTTGAAGGGTTATCCGACCGGTGGTAAAAGACTAGTCCTTGATTACTTTTGCAGATTAAATCCGTGAAGTTGTGGTCGTTGAAGAAGGTTTTTAGGCTACACAGACATCCTCTAATAGATCTTGGAGCTGCTTGAAAAGATTTTGATTACGGTTCATCGGGGTTTGGGGCGTGGTATAAGTCCGGGAGGTGGTTCTAAGTCACGTCGATGATGTTGTAGTGTCACCAACGCAGGGAGGTCGTGACCCCAGGTGATGCCGAGAATTTAATCTCCTCCACGTAATGATGGTGATGTCGTTTGGCTGAAGAAAGGAAAGGAACTCGAACTGCTCGCAGATTTTTTGGCTGTTTCGATGGCAGAATGTTGAGAACCGAAAAACGCAATCCCCCAGCCTTCGCCTAAATGAGTGCACAAATCGTATGAGCCTAACTAAACTTTGAAGGTTTTAGTGAACTGAAATGCACATACAGCTCAATACTGTTTTGGAGTGGTTAGAGATGTGACGAAATAGTGCTATAGTGATGGAGGCCCAGGTGGTCGTACTTTGTGCTCCGATTCTTTTATTATATGGAAGGATAAGCCTGATCATTTTTTAGGCCAAAAAAAAATTTCTTCTTTCCCGATGCAGTAAACGATGCGAAATTGGTGTTAAATGGGTATTCGACGCTCTGATCACGAATTTGCTATCGATTTTGCATTTAAAAGTCTCGTTAAAGAGTTATGGAGTGAGTTTGGGTTGGGGATGTTGTGTAGTATCAGAATTTGAAGGGTTATCCGACCGGTGGTAAAAGACTAGTCCTTGATTACTTTTGCAGATTAAATCCGTGAAGTTGTGGTCGTTGAAGAAGGTTTTTGGGCTGCACAGACATCCTCTAATAGATCTTGGAGCTGCTTGAAAGATTTTGATAACGGTTCATCGGGGTTTGGGGCGGGGTATAAGTCCGGGAGGTGGTTCTAAGTCACGTCGATGATGTTGTAGTGTCACCAACGCACGAAGGTCGTGACCCCAGGTGATGCCGAGAATTGAATCTCCTCCACGTAATGAGGGTGAAGTCGTTTGGCTGAAGAGAGGAAAGGAACTCGAACTGCTCGCAGATTTTTTGGCTGTTTCGATGGCAGAATGTTGAGAACCGAAAAACGCAATCCCCCAGCCTTCGCCTAAATGAGTGCACAATGGTATGAGCCTAACTAAACTTTGAAGGTTTTGGTGAACTGAAATGCACATACAGCTCAATACTGTTTTGGAGTGGTTAGAGATGTGACGAAATAATGCTATAGTGATGGAGGCCCAGGTGGGCGTACTTTGTGCTCCGATTCTTTTATTATATGGAAGGATACACCCACCCATTCCCTTCCCTCTCCTCGTTTGCCAAATCGGACTCGTTAGCCCAAGTGCAAAGCGCAATCGGCAGCGTTGTGAGTCGCGCAAGCCACTTTCATAAACTCGGGGTGAATAGGCTTCCAAACATCTTTGGATAGCACCGACAGCTGCTATCCATCCCCCAAAATGGGCGGAGTCGTACCCTCCTAAGGTGCCTGTTGTGAGGGCGTGGGTTGATTTTGAATAGTACTTGGGGAATGGGAGGGTTCCTATTGTGGGGTACTGGGGAGTAAAATCAGTGCAAATGCGACCACTGCAATGCTGTTGTCGGTCACGGGTACCACATTCTACCCATGCTTCTACAGTACCCCTTGACCGCTGATCTTCTATGACTGCCAAACCACCTTGCTTAAATCGCAAGCAAGGTGCGAAGACGGACAGAACACTTCATATTCAACTTTATATATTGCTTCATCAATACAAAAACCGGTTCTAGTGAAATAACTCCATTCATATATAATAGCAAACACTGGAATCAACTGCAACGAAAAATTACAGAAGTTAATGGCACTGGTCAAAGGTCATAACTTCGTGAAGAAAATGAATCTGGACATCGACGTGGAGTAGAACTCAAATAAACACATAAAAGATGTTCAACGCACACAGCTTCCACAAAATGAAACCAACAGATCTCACAGTCCTACCCAAGAACTTTAAAATTACGCTTTCCTAGATGAAAGTTCCGCAAAATTTTTGAACCACTAACAATTAAAAAAATGCGCTGTATATAGAACAAACATTAAAGGTCACCGGCATTCAGAACATCCTACTACATATTCATATATGAGGCCGTTCACCTAAGAACCGAGACGATTTGAGACACAAAACCCGTATTGCAGGTTTTTCGTTATAGATCGATAGAGGGTGCGAAAAATTCAGACCCTCCTCTCTGAAACTTTTGAAGAAGCTTTGGTAGGAGACTAAGTGTTGAAAAAAATTAGTGTAGGTCTCTAAGCTCAGCACACACGCTCGCAAATTTGGTGGAGATAGCAAGGTCAACGGGGTCATACCAGAACGCTTCTAATACTAGAACGCTCACGCCGTCGCAAGCACCCAAATGAAGTCAAAACCATTGTATTTGAGCCAGGGTTGCGCAGACTTGCGATTCGTCGCAATAGGTGGTCGTAAAAATTGTGGAACATACTTTAAAAATGAAAATTAGGGAGGGGGGCTCGTGAATTTTTCAGAGAAAAAAAGGATTTTTCTTCAAACTACTTGGTAAGCTAAAATGAGTTACTCAGAAAATCGCCGCATTTAATGCGTGCCGAGTAAGCGTTCACTTCGAAGACAAGGCGACTTCGACCACATATGGAAACGCGCTGCTAGCTAGTGTAGCCCGTGCTCCAATTGTGTTTCAAATTACAGCACGTGCCCCAATAAAAAAAAACGCTCAAAGCGTGAATGTTACACATTCAACTTAATGTAGAACAAAAAAAAAAGAAAGCACACCGCGCACTCTTGAGGCTGGGCTCATATGTCGGCAGCCTCTCCCGTTCAGTTACCCAGGTTTGCGGTACTTGGCCCACCCAGCCGCTGGAGACCTTGAACAGCCACTGGCGGCCCCAGATGGTGGTCGGCGCGGTTGCCGGGCGTCTCGTCCCCGCCCTACCAGGATGGACTCTTACAATATCAGCCGCCGCCTGACTGTTGAGTGTGTGGCGCGCTTCTGTCTCTCGCAAGCTCTCCCCTTGTGCTTCCCCTCTCTCCCCAGCTCGAGTCTGGCGAGGTCATGGGTCAACGCAAAGCGATAGTTCTGAGAGGAATACTTATAGTACTCATTAACACTTTGCGTGATATTTGGTTAGAGAAGTTGAATGATTTTCAAGTGTTCGAAATCTGAGATTTCCATATGAAGTAGGCCCAACGTATATAGCCTAGTTTTGTCTGCATCGCTGCTGTTTTTCATCGCAGCGATTTCGCACCCGCTGCTGCAGCGGTGTAGCAGCGGCAGCGATTCTGTTCATAGTGCATAGGCCCACGGATGATAGAAGAAATTCAATTAAGTAGTGAAATTAATGGCTGGTATTCATCAATAACGCGTTTCGACTCGAAAACACTGATCTTGTCATGTGAAAGGGTCAACGTTCACTAGGCGAAACGTGTAATTCGCTGGCAATCGCTCTATCGCTGCCATTTTGGCCGCGATGGAGCGATGGTCAGCGACCACTGAGAATCGCTCTTCAAGCAGCGATGCAGTAAGACATAGGATTTCGTCGCCGCGACCCAGCGATGTAGGACTTATGCCACGAAGCGATCACAATTGGAGCGGCTTTCCATTACGCGCGATGAAAAAGGAACAGTTGTCCCTCGCATGACCGCAGCGACCACCTGCAGTCAAAACTAGGCTTATAGCACCTGCCAAGTGCCAGCTCTCAGTTCCTCGGAATAAGCGAGATATAGGAGGAAGCCACCCTGGGGTGCCCACATCCGGAAGCCACTTTGGCACGCCCCTTTTACGATCTTTCGAGTTTAATAGTGGCAAGATGAGTAAGTAGCCCCTTTTTTCCCTTCATTCCCGACCTCTCTCTTTACTCAGGCTGACTCGCATTCATTGGTTGCAAATGACGGAAGTTACAAGCCTCGAAAAACTCGTCCACCATGCTTTCGCAGCTCAGTTTTTAAGGGGCCATAACACCGTTCCTAGGGGGTCTTGTACGTTGCCAGAGACATCATTGGAATCAGTGTGGGGTCGTTCTAAAGATAGTGAGAGAACCAGGAAAACGATTCTGAGGTTGGACTGTGCCTTTAAGTTACTTGCGACATATCTAGCGACGTTTGAGTTAGATGCAAAGTATCGGAGAGCACTACACGCGGTATCCCGTCGAGATGTTGCATGTGACTCAAATAACCTGAGATAAGTCGCAAGTACTTTTGTTTTTCTAGTTTTAAAATTGTTTTAGGAATCAATTCAATTCTCATATCTTTTTCTGGGTCATTCGCGTATTCGATTCATTCGAAGAATGAAATTGTCGCTCTTTCTGATATTCGCTCTTTTCGGGAGGTCGAAGTTTGGGAGTTTCCTAATGTTTGAACGATTTCCGTTTATGACTTTCAAAAAGTCAGATGCCAAAGCAGCTGTTGATTTAGTTCTCTGTATGAATCAAGAACTACTCAAAAAATTAATCATTCGAATATTGGAAGAAACTTACGAAGATTCTTTTGAAATGAATAGAGGACATGTTCTCAAATTTTTCATTCATTGAAAGATTACAGGTTGGCAAGCTCGGAATACATTGCCCATTGGGAACTTCTAGAAAAAGTCGTATCCGCATTGATTCATTCATTCCACAACTTTTAGAAAGGCCGAGTCCAAAAAGATTATTCATTCGGTGATTTATGAAAGGGCTTATTCAAATAGTTCATTCATTCTCAGTATTCTAGAGAGGCGAAACTGAAGAATTCGTCGATTATTCTAATTCATTCACTTGAAATTCGCGTCCAATGCCTCTTTCAATCCGCTTCTCCTTCGTGCCTGCAGACACGATATATACGAGGGCGGCAGAGACCCAGGCACAACCATAGCTTCGTTGGGTGGAGCCAGGTACTCCACCAACCTTCACATGTGAGCAGAGGTTGTCTTCGGAATCCCAGTAAAATTCTGCATCGAAAAGCGTTTTCAGTTTCAAAGAATACGTTCCCCTTCTTCCAACCGATTTTTGTTTATAAAAAGCGTTTTTCGCCTGGAATTATCGGTTTTCCGTCCACAACTTTTCTGTGCTTGGAGATAGGCCTTTGGTGAAGGTTGTTTTCGGAATCTCGATGGAAATCTGCGTCGGCTGGTGTTTCCAGTCTGGAAAAATATTTTCTCGATCCTTCAACTTGATTAATTTCACGAAACGCCGGTTTTTCGCCTATCACTTTTTAACCTCTGAAGATAGAGGGAGCAATCGACGCAGAATTCCATCGGGATTCCGAAAACTACCTTCACCAAAGGCCTATCTCCAAGCACAAAAAAGTTGTGGACGGAAAACCGTCAATTTCAGGCGAAAAACGCGTTTTATAAACAGAAATCGGCTGAAAGAGCGGAAACGTATTGTTTGTAACCGAAAACGCTATTCCATGCAAAATGTAATGGGGATTCCGAGAATAATCTCTACCAGAAAGCTATCTTCTAGGATAAAAAAGTTCTAGACGAAAAACTAATTGCTTTTGGTGAGAGAAACCTTATTCGATAAATTGAAATTGGCTGAGAGATTGGAAAAGTATTTTTCTCAAAAGGAAAACATTATTCAACGCGAAATTTTATGAAGATTCTTGAAAGAGCTCCGCTCAAAGATTCATCGTAAAGATCAAAAATGTTATAAGCGAAGAACAGGTACTTTTTCTAAAATCGCCTGGAAAAATTTTCCGTGCAAGTCTATAAGGAACCTTCACCATTTCCCACTCAGGTATTCTCAGTAACCTTCACCTCTCGGACCGCTGTCTCCACCCCAACGAACCTATGGGCACAACCACTCTTGGGCGCTATTCATACTCCTTCCGTCAGCGCGGCGCACGTGTCACACCCGGGCGAGTCGTTGGAGTGTGAATACTTTCTACGTGCGCCGTGCAGGATACGAAGACTATGAATACCTTAGCGGCGACGCTATGGCGGAGCAGATTAGAAGGGGCCTTAACTTTGCCGAGCAAGCAGAATTTGTTCAAGCTTTTACTATCATGGAAGCAGAGGGAACGGAATAAAATTGGAGAATGATTAACAATGAAAATGAGGAAAAGTTGTTACGGACGTCCCCGCCATGGCAGGGTGGGGCGTCACGCGCGGGCGAGGCGTCAAGCCGTTCATTCTCCAACGCCATGCCCGCGCGTGCAGCGCTGGCGATGACTGGTATGATTAGCGCTTTATCTCGTACCCCATAGTCTCTAACCCGTCCCGTACCGATCGGGGACGAGATGCCATAGAATCGTGCTCGGCGAACGGGCCGCGTCACATGTCGGTGTACCGGCCGCGTCGCGTGACAGTGCACTGCTACGATAGAGCTGGACCGCCTTACAACATAAGCTACTGCGATGAAATGTCGCAGTACGTGCTGTTGTTTAAAGCACGCGCCCTTGCGATTGAGCGTTGTGTTGGGAGTGGTTACTGGAGTTGGATGCATATTCGACACGCATTGAATGCGGGGCTTTTCTGAGTAGTAATAGTCGCCCTGAGTTATTCGGTGAGCTGAATACAAATTTAATGTCTATTTTTCGCAAGATGATCAAAAAAATATTTCACATTTTTTCAAGAATTAAGTCAACAGGTGGGATCGCAGCTTAGCCGAAACTTGGCGCAAATGCCTGCTAAACATGATTCGAGCCATATCGAGTCACTAAATCATCCGTTCGCCGCCCACTTTCAATAACCGTTCAGTCCCTGAATACCAACCCCCTTGGAATAGATGCTCGAATTCGGTCCTCTTGGCTCGTTTTCGACGCATCCAACGTCGTAAGCTTCTCAGTAAAGGCCGTACAAGTCTATTAGCACCGTTAACTCAACCACTTTGTCGCTGACTACGCTAAGTATGGCTGGGTTGTGCAACTCGTCCACTTGAGAACCAGAACAGAAAAAATCGTTATGTCATCATTTCAGACGTTTTTTTTTCGTATACTTTCCGCGTTTCTCTGTACTATGAGATTCAAGGCCTTGATACATTGATTTCGTTTTTGAGCGTGTACGTTGCCTTTAACTGAAAGGAATGTTTCTACCGTTATAGGTGAAAATTTATCGGCAGTACAAGGTTTGTAAAAATCGAGCCCTTTCATATTATGGAGCGGGTATTTTTTCGAAATATGAATCTTTCAGGTTACGGCCATGCACAAAAGATGCGCAGTAGTCTTTTAGCATCAGAAAAATGAGAATTTCAAGTAGTTTGACCCAATCACTCTGATTTTTTTTGAATGAATGTTTTTTTTTCAGTTGAAGCCCGCTAGCAAAAGCACGTGTGCATGAGGCCACTCTTATATTTAGTTATGCAGAAAAAGTTTTCCCATTTGTCACTTCGTTTCGCTTAACTCCGGAATGGTGATCCAGATGCGATTCCGGTAGGTGATAGAATGAAAGAACGGCATTGAAAATAAAATGGGCTTTTGCCTTTGTGAACCTTATCATGCCCAACATTTCATTTCATTTCTTGATGGTTAGAAAAAGTTTCTCGCACAACGTTTCTTTCTATTGAATCACTTTCAATCGAAAAAAGTGAGAGTGATAGGATCCAATTTTTTTTTAAATTGTTATTTTTATCGGACCAAAACTGATACGGTTCATCGTTGAGCATGGTCAAAATCTGTAGAAATTATTCTCCAAACGTTAAAAATCATATAATTTTACGGGACGTAACGTTCACAAATCCAATAACCCTAATCGTTTCCTTATAGCTCATGACCTTTAATGGCATTTCGATAACAGGAGAACCCGTTCACGTTAATGATCTCTACGGAAAGAAATCGTAAAAACTGCTAATTTTTAAGGGCTCATAATTTTCATAGTCTTGGCTTTTTCGAAATTTATTGAAAAGAGAGCCTAAATCTCTTGCACCCTGCATCGATCCAATTTGGAAAAACCACGAAAAAAAAGATTGTGTTCCAAACCTTCTCGACTCCTAGGCGAAGTGCCTCCTATGTACAGTGTGTTTCGCCAGTATTTGGATGTCCACCATCTTTTTTCGTTAGAATGTGCCACAGAGTTCAGCTTGGGTTTTCTAAAGAAAAAAGGACTGAGAAATCAATCCTTCATGGGTCTGTCCTTTCTGAAAAGCATACCTATAATATCAACCAACGAGCTCTGGATGCCTATCCAAAGCCATGATGCATTAGTAAATTTTAAATCCTAAAATATAACGAAATTTTACAAAGCGGTATTCAAAGAAGATTTCCAGGTAACGAGGAAGAGTTACAATAAACGACAAAGAAAGAAGGGGGAGTTTTATTCACACTACCGTTCGTACATAGATTATGGTTAGGTGACGCGCAGAGAAGTGTTTTCGAGTATTTATAGTCCATTTTCAATAAATTTCTCGAGAATCGGCCTTTTCGGGTCAATAACGCTATTAAGGCTACTCACCGAGATTTCTATGTATTTAAACCAAAAAATTCGGAATGTGAATTCCAGATCGTTGTACACTGCACATAGAGCTCAGTACTTGTACACTGTACGGAACACTAAAAATTCCACCCAAAAGCTGTCTCTTTTTAACGAATTCCTAGGAATCATTGTGAACTTGAGTAGCTCTTCTCACCAGGATTTTGTGTGCTTTTTAATTAAAAAGTTTTCGAATGAAAAGTAGTGATTTGAAGGATTTTTTTGACAGATGATGCTACAGGCGCGATTCTGATCAAATCCTACGAGCAATGTGTCATTGTCTGTTTCAGAAACCACTATCGTACAAGTGGGGTGGCTGTTTTTGTCAATAAAAAGACCGAATAAAATGCATCTGAGTATCTAAGAACAACAACATTCCGATGATAATAATACAGAACTTTTCACCGGAATGGGAGCCATGAATGAGTGCAAGTTAGGAAAAAAAGTCAGAGTAATCACATGAAAAGAAGAAAGGTGGCAGAGGAAAAGAACAGATTAAACCCATGGCGAAGGTTGAGCGATCGATGAAAATGATTTGAAAATGATGATGACGCGTCATCCTACTACCTTAGGGAAACTTTGGGGAGTAAAGTTATACGTCACGTTGGGAGTGAAAGAACACGTTACCACAGGTGATGTGGCACGTGACTAGTGTCACTCCCCAAGTATTCCCTAAGGGAGTGAAATTTACTACCCAATACCCTCACAAAAATCATGCGTTTCGCCGCGCGCGGCGTTTACTCCCTAAGGTGGAAAGTGGTCCCCCAACTGAAAAGTGTCAAAACAGCCCACACCCACCTGTTATTCACCCCCCCCCCGAGTTTATGAGAGCAGCTAGAGAGGATGGAGGAATAAGGCCACAAAAGGCCTGGAGGGAATGAGGCTAGTTCAAGCCTCATCAGGAGAACAACCAAACGCAAATAAAGCAATTCCCGCCACCTTTTCAGGAGTTGTTGCCGTGTCACAAAATAAAAGGTTACATTTTCAAGTGTTCTCATGGGTTGTCACACTCACGTTCAGTTGTTCGCTATTATCCGGCAACTGAGACATCCAGATGTTTTGTCCGAAAGCAAGTGTCGTCTCAGTATCACTATGAAAACATTGATAGTGGATACAGGTTCGACTACACTGAGCCGAAAAGCGGTCGTAGAGCATCGGAGTAAAGCCTCTGGCCTTTCACAAGCGTTGATTTGGCCGCGAGCGACAAGAAGTTAAACAAGAGATAATGCAGGAGCAATCAGGCAGATGCAATTGTAATTGATATATCAGTTCATACAATAAATATTTTACGTCGACAACTTCGTTGTCTAGCAAAATATAACATTTCAGATGAAACTTTCCATGTTCTTGCCGCGGAGAGTGCTCATTTGAAGTTCCGAGGCCAGGTGAGTCCCATGTGGCTGTAGTTTTTCACATCCTCTCATCGTGTTTACACTTTCTCATAGATTCCTCCCAATCGCGCTTAGCCATAAGAGCGTACCTTTTCAGCCATCCTCTGAAGCGACTTGGTTTCCAGGGATGCAGTGGACTGTGTGTGTTTGCAGTAAATGCGATCATCATATGGGATGGTAAAAATAATGTCGTATTAATATTTTTAAGAAGTGCGTCAATCCTTGTCGTAGTTATCACAATCCCTCGTCGTATCGCCCTTATCCTGTAGACAAAAAGCTGCCACGCTGGTGCGTGACGCGGCAACGTTTGATAGTTGATCCTTGCTTCCAGATATTTCCATGCGTGGCACGTATGCCTCGTAAGGGCCCCTTCGTATAATCACCGCTCTATTCGCTAGAACGACGCACTCTGGCTGCGCGACAAGTATGATTGGTTTTCCGCTCTTCGATGCCTTCTACCTCTTTTGGAGGGTATGGAGTATCCAGAAGTCCTTATCCTGCAGAGAACAAGCCGGCACAGCGGTGCGTGACGCGTCAACATTTGATGGTTTATCCTAGCCTCCAGATAATTCCATGCGTGTCTTGCATGCTTCGTAAGGGCCCACGGTCAGGCGGGTGTTGTCCGGCCGGACAACGGAGGAAGACGTAGAAGTTTTCTGAAATTTGGATTTTCTTGGGGGGGGGACGTAGAAATTTCGGGCCAGAATTAAGATATAGGGTGGTGTTCTGCACGGAGCAAAAGTTTCTGGCAAAGTTAACGAAAATTGTCACAAGAAGGAAAGCATACGTATTGTGATAGGCGAGAAAGTGTTAAAATGAACTATACCAGCTCTATAACCGTATAAGTAAAGGACGCGTCTATGCGTAACAATGTAATGGCAGTATTTTCGGCTTTAGCCAATGTTTAAAGGCAGTGTTCCCGATTATTTTCATCCCCGAGTTTTTTTCATAATACAATGCGTTGGCCTCCAAGTGTTACCGAAATTACGAAGAAACGGCGAGAAACGCATTGAAAAGTCGTTATTCAGTGACATTATTCTATAACATGGACTAGTTGTCTGGTTGGATTGTCATGTTCATGGTGGTTGTCACCGGTGGAAAATCGGTCAGTCGAAAATTGGAGAATATTTTATGCAAAGCTGTATTAGTTACTGACCGAGGGAAAGAACGGAAGAATAGATAGTGGAAATTTGCAAACAACGGGTCCACAAAAGATTTCATGGTCACAACAAACAGTTCCTGTGAGATTAAAAAGGCGGGGTGAGTCTAAAGGATTTCGCGTGCTTCTGGTGCGTTCTTCTCAATTTCTACGTCATTTTAGTTCTACCCTGGGGCCTTTTTATCAATATAACGAATAATCTCAAAATTGTAGATTATCGTGGACACTGCCTTATAGCTGATA
The DNA here is from genome assembly GCA_029168955.1 of Aplectana chamaeleonis. NCBI lineage: Eukaryota > Metazoa > Nematoda > Chromadorea > Rhabditida > Cosmocercidae > Aplectana > Aplectana chamaeleonis. The sequence continues at coordinate 172,275 of JAPDOI010000752.1, forward strand.
CATACTTTCAGACGAGTTACATGCATTAATAGAGCCTATCAACGCTTTAGTCTCTCATTTCGTAGACGGGACAACTTACTTCCCCTGAAAAAATGAACATTTTTATTATACTGAAATATGATTTGGAATCTTCGTGAATTTCTCTTTCAAAGTGGTACCTAACAACCCTCCCATAACCTCAAAGCTACGGAGAAACCCGCCTAAAAACCGTTTTCTCGTTGTCCAATGCCGTTTTCCTGAACCGAGCCGTCGGCCGAAACGAGACAACGCGTTTTTCTTTCAAAAGGGCAACCCTGAGGTCTTGAAGGTACTGTTTTCATCTTACAAGGGAAGTATAAGAAGCGTAGGTCTGAACGGTAGAAATCAAATGTCATGTGAGAATGTTCACGTCTTACATAGTGGAACAGTGTTGATGACCCGCCGCGAAACATAGACCTGAAGGAGTTATAAGCTCCGAAAGTTTGACGGCCATCGATCTCCTCCTAGTCTACGATTTCCTAGGCGCCGACTCCAACAGCATCAAAGAGCATTTCTCCGACCTTGCCTGATGCGAAAATGAGGGGCATGATGGTCAGGCTATGGGTAGTCGCAGAAGCCGACTGCACCAACCGCACCGTCTTCTTCTCCCCTTTGAAGGACAAACATCTCGGCATCTGTAAATTTGAAACATAGCTGATTTTCTTCTATCTCTTCCGAATTAGTAGTTTTTTACTCACCGTTGTCTCTTCGTTCAGGCCGGACTGGTCGATATTGACGAAAGATGCGATTGGGATAACGTTCAATTTTGCTCTAACCTTTGCAACAAAATCAGCGGCAGCTCTCTCGACTGTTTCTTGATCCACAAATGACTTTTTTTGCACGAATCGAATTATGCGACGCCCGGAGATTCCAACATGTCTCTTGAAGTTGTTCAGCCAACAGAGGGAGGCCTTGAATCCCAAAACTGGATCAGGCATTCCACGGTTAACTGCCAGAGCGAGTAACTTGTTCCAATTATGTGTTGTAATATTTCCGAATCATGTCAATTCTCCAAATCAATGGGAACTCCTTGAAGGGAAGCGAATCGTTGAATTCCTTGTACCCAAGTCTATTTGAACGTCGGTATACCCAGATCGCGCAGCAAAAAGATAAAATGACATTTGGGATATAATTCTTGATCAAAATATGGAAGTTCCATGAATTTGCAAAACAGCGGCTTTGGAGAGGATTCGAACCCTGGTCTAGTGCCTACCATCAGCCATCCCTTCCACTGCGCCGTCGATGCTATTGCATTCGGCGCCTAGGAAATCGTAGACTAGGAGGAGATCGATGGCCGTCAAACTTTCGAAGCTTATAACTCCTTCAGGTCTATGTTTCGCGGCGGGTCATCAACACTGTTCCACTATGTAAGACGTGAACATTCTCACATGACATTTGATTTCTACCGTTCAGACCTACGCTTCTTATACTTCCCTTGTTAGACCTATCCTCGACAAACTGCGCTAAGATCATCCGGGAACTCCGCAACTTGAAAACAGTGTTCACGATAGAGTTCGGTTTCAATATCCCCACGGTTTACATAAGGTCTGATGCCCTATGTAGCAAGGCATGCTAAAAAACACGAAAGTGTCGTTTTAAGGCTGAAATAGGCTCTTTCTTGTTTTCGTTGTTTTTTGAGCGTGGAAGAATTGACCGCTATGAAGGATGATGCCAAGCAATGCAATAGAGTGTTTTAACTCACTTAACAGTACTTCCTTGATGTGATCATCTGTCTTGCAGGGTAAAACACCCTCTGTTACCATAACCAAGGGGGGCCGCAGCTCTGGGGCTTGAGGAAGGAGGGGGGCCGCAGGGAGTTCACTGGTTATCATGCAAAAATGGCGTACGAAAAATCTTGATCGTATGAAATATTATATAAAAAATTGAAAATAGGCGGGCTTAATAAAAGTTATCATTACCATTTTTATTATATTAATAATATCAGAATGCTTGGAAAATTATAGCGTTTTTTCAAAGATTATATTTTTTCCCGATGTTTTGTGTTTTATTCATTGGGATGTAATATAGAGTTATGAAGAGCATTTCTTTTCATATTTAGTGATTATTGTTGTTTCCCATAAAACTCAATCGTTTCAAATTGTGCATTCAAACTTAGTGGGCGGTTTAAGTAGTGAATATTTCAGTGTTTATTTTTGCCTACTATCGATGCATCAAATCACTCAATGTTGTTGAAGCATCTGGATCCTTTGAAGGCTAGATGGCAGCACCGAGCAGGTTCGCAATAAATTTTTAGAGGTTAAACCCGTATGTTTGGAAAATTTGCTTTTCTACAATTTCTTCTGCTTTCAAAGACTTTAGTGCACCAAGCTTTGTGGTTAAATACTAAAAAGAGTTCCCTATTCAAAGATAATAATTAATCGACTATTTTTTTCCATAATTTCAAGAATAATAATTTCAGTATGTACTACTTGAAGTCTGCTCGAGACTGTTAACGATCATTATTCGGCTAAGGCGTTTCGGCGAGATCGCCTTCGTCTGAGCCTGAAAATCCTGGACTTTCATCAACGATCGATTTTTAATTTTTATCCAATTTTTGAAAAAAAAGTCGATAAATCAGCAAATCAATCATCGTAGAACAGGGAACTCCTCAGAGTACACAACCTCGGAGTTTCAAAACCTCAAAGTCTTAGCATATGAATGAAGTCGTAGAAGTTGCAAATTTCACAAAAATGCAAAAATTACGCAATTGGGAGATTTCGGTGAACCTGTTTTGGTGCTCTCATCTAGCCCTCATACTGGTCAACAGCTTCAACAGCAATGACTGATTTGGTGCTCTGATAGAAGGAGACGAAAACGAGATGTTTTGAATATTCACTACTTCGACGACACTAAATTTATATGTGAAACTCGACAGATATTGGGTTCCATGGAAACTACAGAAAGATAGAGAAAAGAATTGAGAAACAATTCAGTAAAAAAAAACAAAAGCTTTTCCAACTACTCTACAGTAATGGTAAAAAAATTGCGCGGGGGTAGGATGCGATGCGTTGGAGAGCTGAAGAATGATAAGCAATGAAAGATGCTATATAAGTTTCGCCATTGGATAGACGTGTTCAACTGTCTGTGACGGGCAAAAGTCAACTTGCGATTGCTCTGGACTCTACGCAGGACTACAGGAGCTAGGAGCATCGCCAGCACCAAAAAACATTCACAGCCAGAAGAAAGGGGAAGGCGACAAGGATGGCGAACAACCAAGGCCATACATAAAGATGTGGTTCATAGCGGTACTATGGAGAAGAACTACGTGGCGCACAAAGGCGGATCTCGGGGGCCGAAAGCCATAGGGGACGAACGTCCGGTCCGTATATACCTGGCACGTCGTTGCGGACTTGGGAGGTTCTCTTGTCAAAGTCTACGGAACTGAGAAAAATCTCGTCTTAAGCTCTGAAAGCTATCCAGAATGACAGTATTTGAACATTTCTGTCTTGTAAGCCTTTATTTCCTCACCCCTACGAGTACCAGAATGAGAGGTCCAACTACAGGAAAGATGTGATAATGTACGATGATAGCACTATCGAATGGAACTCTACGAGAGAAACAGCTGCATTCTGCTGAATATAAAATGTATGTCCACATTCCGATTATTGTCCATACACTTTGAAGAATGCCGCTCTACTTTAAATGGCTTCTAAAAAGGAGGATTTCATCGGTAAACAATCAGTCAAGCTGTTTCTGTCGTAGACAGACTTAGCAGACGACAAGCGTCAGCGACCTGCGACCGGCGCCAAGTCGCGGCTCATACGCTGGGGCATGACGCTCGACGGCTGGCGCATGCAACGTGTCCGAGGACGGCACGTGGTTGGATAATATTAGTGACAGCCGCTACTGCCGCTATGCCTCCAACGTCAGCGACAGGATGGCAGCAGTGGTCGCTAGGGAGTCAATTCAATAACAAATGTTTAAGATGCAAACCCTCAGCGTCATTTGACGCTAGAACGTGTGCTATGGACGGCGCCTATATAATGCAGTTATGCATTTGTAACGATGGTGTTCATTGGCGGACTAGCTCCGGCGGTAACGAGAAAACGACTTATGAAGAACGAGAAGCTGACGTCGAAGGTAGCCTTACAAGGAACTGACCCTCCGAGGAGGAGACGTCTTCAAAAAAGTTCTTCTGAGAGTTGTGGGGATGGATAGAGTAACAATAATCTATGTTCGGTTTTTCCTAAGGGCTTTCCGATATTCCAGAAAAAAAAAGAAAAAATCGTTTGAAACTACCTGTAACCCCCTTCTCGGAGCAACTGGAGTGAGTTCATATGCTTGGCGCACATTTAGTTACGATAAAATTGCCCTATACAAGGTTTGACGTTTTGATTCTGGCCCATTCGTGAGATATAAGCCGTTTCCGAGCTCAGTAAGCATTCAATTCCTCGTATCACTTGATTGAAGTTGCTATAATGACTGTGCAGGGATGGTCGAGAGGATAACGATTGGGAATGCTAAACCACGAAGGGATGCTGGGTTACGGGATCGATTCCCGAAATGCATCTTCTGGAAGAATTGTTTTGCATTTATTCGATTGTTTATCCACGAGGTTTCTCATTCACATTTTAACTTGCTTTTTCCTATCTTACTGAATTTACAATTTCTATCGCGTGAATCAATGTAGTATATGAGCATTTCCTCACCCTATTCAAAAATTATTCTTTCTCACCTTCTTGTGCTAGCATTTCGGTTTCATTGAGAAATACTGCAAAGTGAACATCTTGTAACTCTGTTCAACTTTTCTCGAGTCAAGAAGAACACCTTTCTTGAACACATAAAAGTCGTTTGCGAATAATCTTAGAAAAACCGTTACCATTGCAAGAAGCAAAGCGATGAGCCCTTTGGTAAAAATTATCATCATGGCCGCAGTTTTCATGTTCAGAAGGCGACAATCGGTTGCCTAATACACCTGCTGACCCTTCATCGAAAACTACTAAGCTTGGCCCGATCACGCAGAATTTTTTTTCGATTATTTGGAGTTCGAGGGTGAGTGAGCATATGGCGAAAAAAAGTCTAAATTTTTTTCTCTCCATATTGATCCAAATAAAGCATATTGAGGTTGATGGCTGTTAGATATTGTAGCCAGCCAGTTGTGTCTTCTGAGAACCGAAAGCACGGCCATGGTGGACGTTTGAAGAGAATGCGTCCGCTAATTTTTTATTTTTTTCCAATTTTCAGCTCTACCGGATGGCCCTTAGGAAAAACCGAATATAGATTTTTGTTTTCCTATCCATCCCCTACAACTCTCAAGAAAACTTTTTTTGGACGTCTCCTCCCCCAGGTGTCGTCCCTTGTTAGAACAAACTGAAACGTAAATGCGCCTGGAAGCAGATGCACATCATCTCTAAGAGGATTGATTAAACTAGGAGCGGGTTAGCTAAGAAGTAAGCTCCCGACCACATTTCTTGAATCGAAGTGTGAGGAAGCTGTGCAAAGGCTCAGCTTGAGATAAAATGAAATGCTCGATTTGTGGTGCACCGGAGAACGGTAAGAGAATGCAGCCAGGATATGAGGCAGGCTGAACAAAACTCAGTTACAACCGCGGCCTCAGCGCAGATGCTAGTGAGGTGACCTGACAAGAATGTTAAGGTTTGTCGAGTGCATTGCATCGTTGTGATCTCGCCCAAAATACGGAATGACTGCAGTATCTTCAGAAAAACGGTAAAAAGATGTCAAGCTTGTGTTCAGCGCCCCCCAATAACTCATTTTAACGACTTTGCATTAAAATCTGGCACATTGGCCAAGACGCCGAAAAATGGTATGCGACTCTGACATATCTGAAACCGTGATTAATCGAGTTTTCCGGGTAGGGCTGGTGTAGTGCTTATTTGGAAGAGGGTCACAAGAAAAGTTACTGCCCGAGTCCTAGGTCCATTGGTTCCATTAGGGCCGAGAACGGGACGTCGGTTACGAGGAGTTGAAAAAACCGTCCGGTAACCGAAGCGCCGCTCGGCGGAAAATGTCTCCAGACGGGTGGCTTCAGTTTTAAAATGGCCTATGCTTAGTCTAGTTTTTATGGCGGACCTTCGGCGGCCGAACCAAGGACGATGAGTGTGTCTGCCGGGGCGTCAAAGTGGCGAAAAAACGCAGCTTTGACGTAGTGCTTTGACAAGGCGAGTTTTCCGGCTTGGGCTGGTGCAGTGCTTGTTTGGAAGAGGATCAGAAAAAAGCAACTGCCCAAGTCCCAGGGTGATTGGTCCCATTAGAGCCGAGAATGGGAAGTTGGCTACGAGGGGTCGAAAAAACCGCCCGGTAGCCGAGGCGCCGCCCGGCGGCAAATGTCTCCAGACGGGTGGCTTCAGTTTTAAAATGGCCTATGCTGAGTCTAGTTTTAATGGCGGACCTTCTGCGGCCGAACCAAGGACGATGAGTGTGTCTGCCGGGGCGTCAAAGTGGCGAAAAAACGCAGCTTTGACGTAGTGCTTTGACAAGGCGAGTTTTCCGGCTTGGGCTGGTGCAGTGCTTGTTTGGAAGAGGATCACAAAAAAGTAACAGCCCAAGTCCCAGGTTGATTGGTCCCATTAGAGCCGAGAATGCGACGTTGGCTACGAGGGGGTCGAAAAAACCGCCCGGTAGCCGAGGCGCCGCCCGGCGGCAAATGTCTCCAGAAGGGTGGCTTCAGTTTAAATGTGGCCTATGCTGAACCTAGTTTTAATGGCGGACCTTCTGCGGCCGAACCAAGGACGATAAGTGTGTCTGCTGGGGCATCAAAATGGCGAAAAACGCAGTTTCTACATGATGCTTCTTGGAAAAGGTGACAAGGCGAGTTTTCCTTCTTGGGCTGGTGCAGTCCTTGTTTGGAAGAGGATCATAAAAAAGTTACTGCCCAATACCCAGGTCGATTGGTCCCATTAGAGCCGAGAATGGGACGTCGGTTACGAGGGGTCGAGAAAACCGCCCGGTAGTCGAGGCGCCGCTCGGCGGCAAATGACGGTTGGCTTCGGTTCTAAAGTGGCCTATGCTGAGCCTTGTTGCAATCGCGGACCTTCTGCGGCCGAACCAAGGACGATGAGTGTGTCTGCCGGAGCGCCAATGTTGCAAAAAACGCAGTTCTGACTAAGTTCATCCAAAGGTGAAAAGCGCATATTGTTTCAGAGAGGTAAAGGAACCTCATTTCGCGGAAGTTTCCTCATAATTAGCCTCTTTTTCTGCCTATAATTGAAATCCAGCACAGTTTACTCCCTTTGGATGGTCCACTCGCTGCCATTTTGAGATGGGGGGGGGGCGCAAATATTTCCAGCATGGAGGGGAGGGGCGCACCTTCGACGGGCCTGTAACCAGGGCATGCCTTACCCCGCTACTTTTATCGCAGTCTCGAGTTTTTATTTGTTCTTGTCGGAGGGCGGGCATTGCGCTTTTGGGGTTCGCCTCGCGCTCAAAGTTTCGATATCGGGCCAGGCTCAGGCGTACGGTGTGATGATCACAGATAGGGGCCGCAACCTCAGGTGCCGGGTAGGGGCGGGGAGGGGGGGGGGCGCAGGCCCCCGGTGCGTCATCATGCCAAAAGTTTTCCTCCCACCGTATCAAGCAGATTTTTCCCGCAAAAACGGCTATTTGCGACAATTTTGCGCGCACAAAGCGCCGCATAGCCATAACTTGTTTTAGAATCCTACGAATTCAATTTTGATGTGATTTTTGAACAGCTTTCAACGAGTATCTTACAATAGTGCTACGTAACAACTGAGCCAATACCCGAAATTATTCAAAAATTTTATGTTTCCAGATTGAAATTCCTCAATGTGAACTGATCAGACGGTCACCATACGAGAAATCTAACCCGTTTTGACCTGTGGTCATTGGCAATCATAGAAAGAAATACAGGTATAAAAGATGAAACACCGGAGTCAGGAAGACTTTTAACATACCATTGTATTCACCTCATTAACAGGAACATGAAAATTCTCAAAATTCATTCCGTCAATTTTAAAGTGAGTTGTGGCGATCGGGCGCTCTGTACTAGCAAAAAAAAATGCAACAAAACGTTTGCAGAAAATTTACTTGGTGCTTTGCTTCTTTTTCAGACCTTGCAATTGAGTGTGAAGTCTACTAAAAGGCTCTCTTCGTTTGGAAGGGTTTCAAGAATTGTAGCCAAGTGGTGGAGGCTTGCGTTCACGTGTTCCACAATAATGGATGTACTGGCGTCATTCACCTTATTTGACATTTTCTTGCTTTCGCACATGCGGTGTGACATCTAAATTCTGTTCCAGTCGTCTGAGACTTACAAGCTGCACCAGGTAACTAGTGAGAATGTTGTGTACTCATGACTGAAAACTTGCAGCCCATCAGACACGGTGGAGCATCGACATTTGAATGAACTCGAAAATAATTTCTACAACAGATCGGTAGGTAGATCTGCCATTATTCCTGGTTAGTAATCCGAATGGGAAGTGCTCCTTCATAACAAATGTTTGGGCGAGGTTCATTGCATATCTTCCCGCGTCGTGATTACAAGGGTCAATTTGTGAGCTCTTCAGACATCAGCAGATCATTTCTTTTCTGTCCCGAAATTTTGATAATGGTTACATCTGTTCCTTCAATAATCCGTAGATACCTTGCATCCTACCGGTCATAACGGAAGCCTCACCACATCCGTTACAAGAAATAGAGACAAGACGATTCATGAAGAATGTCTAAAAACTCATCGAGGGGCAGGTTGCTGTGTCTAGGGATCTTAGAAAGTTAAGCGTTTCCATGAGACATGCAAGATGCCATGTGCGACCTTTTTCTGAACTTCCACAAGAGTTAATCAACTCCTAGTTGGTGCCACTGGAGACTCCCCGACACTTGTCGGGGTGAGCTGATCGCGGACACTCGTGTACCGGTGACAGGCCTTTTTTGCGTGACGGGCCGACCGATTGAGGACCAATGTCGCACACCATGGTTGTGGCTCATAGAATTCGAATAAAAGCTACGGCGTCCGCGGGAACCGACGCGCACTCACGAGGCCTGATGAGTGAGGAAAGTATGCGAGGGTCTCTGATACAAGGAGGGCATCAGAGGGCAACTATGCTAGTCCAGAAATCCTGCAACCTTGGAAAGACACGCGTCGCATTGCTGAATGTAGGAACGTTGTCAGGTTGCTCGTGTGAATTCGCAGCCGCTCTCGACCGTCGACGAATTGATTTGTGTGCAGTGCAGGAAACAAGATGGTCTGGTTGCAAGTCGAAGGGCATTGGCTGTGGATTCAAAGTCATATACAATGGAAACCCAAGGACCAGGACCAGAAACGGCGTAGGAATATGCGTTTCGCAACGATTCCGGGATTCTGTTGCTGAAGTGAAACGTTTTGATGACCGACTAATGAAGATCGTTATCGTCAGTGAAAACCGACGGTACCACGTATTTTCGGCATACGCTCCACAAGCCGGATGTACTGACCGAGTAAAGGACGAATTCTGGGCACTGTTGCACGAGAAAACTGCAGAAGTACCATCAGAAGACACCATAATTGTCGCGGGAGATTTGAATGGACATATTTGATCGACGAAGGACGGACACAGCTGTCACGGAGGTTTTAGATATGGGACGCGGATTGCCGACGGCGAGCGCATTCTCGAATACGCGGACTCGAACGACCTGGTCATTAAAAACACGAAGTTTCGGAAGCGCCCATCACATCTCATATCTTTCTACAGCGGTAACAGCAAAACAGAGATAGACTTCATCTTGATTCGCCGTCGCGATCAATGTCTTGTTACTGATGCGAAGGTCGTGTCTTTCGAAACGATTGCCGCATAACACCGACCGTTGATCTGCACGATAAAAATTGCGCCGCCAAAGCATAAGCATAGGAAATGTTGTGGACCGGCACGTGTCAAGTGGTGGCGACTCAGAGAACACGAACAGGCTATGATGTCAAACATCCAACTGCCTCCAGGTACGACCGTAGAGGAAACGTGGCAAAATGAAACCTCGTTGATACTAGAAGGGGCACGCTAGAAGCTGGGAGTGACAATACCTGGCCGTCGCAAAATTGACAAGCAGACGTGGCTCTGGACGGACGAAGTGAAGGAAAAGGTACGTGAGAAGAAGCGGCTTATCACGCCTTCTTCAACAAAAAGACGGCAGACAATTGGCGGAAGTACATGGAAGGGAAGAGGGCTGCGAAACAAGCCGTGGTCATAGCAAAGGCTGCTTACTACAGCGAGGTCCATCAAATGCTCGATACGAGAGACGGTGAGCGCATTCTCTATCGGCTTGTAAAGTCACGTCATAGGCAAACCGAAGATGTGGAGAGGTTTCGTGGCGTTAATGACGAAGGAGGTCAACTGCTGATGGACCGCAAGCGCGTGATGGAACGGTGGCGCGACTATTTCGGGAAAATATGTTCACAAGATTTCGTTCATCCGCCTGTCCCCCGATTGCGCCAATTTGTGGTCCCGTACAACCGATTTTGTTCGAAGAAGTTGAAGCGGCGTTGAAAAGGATGAAGACGGACAAGGCGACTGGTCCGGACGATGTGGCTGTGGAAGTGTGGAAGTCGAGACACTGGAATCCCGCTCGCTGGCTCACAAAATTCGTCAATCAAATTATCGAGGAGAAGGAAACGACTGGAGACTGGTATCAAAGCACGACGATTCCTATTCGGAAAAAGAAAGGCAGCCGCGCCGACTGTGCAGACTATTGGCCGATACGCCTGTTGTCTCACACCATGAAGATCTTTGAACGAATTGTCGATGCACGCATTCGCGATATCGTCCAAATCTCTAACATTCAATGCGGATTAGTTGCCTCCTGTGGGACTACCAATGCTATCCACGCTGCAAGACTCTTGGTCTTGGTTGAGAAGCACCGCGAAAAACAAAAGGCACTAAATTTTGCTCTTCTAGACTTGGAGAAGGCTTTTGACCGCGTCCCGCATGATGTCATCTGGTACGCGCTGCGATCTCACTTCGTACCTGAAGAGCTTATCGAGTGGGTCCGAATCCTAAACACCGATCCAAAAAGCCGAGTGCAGGCGGCCGCTGGAACGTCAAGGGACTTTCCGATTTCTGTCGGCGTTCATCAAGGTTCGGCTCTATCACCGCTCCTCTTCATCGTTGTTATGGATGCTATCACAAGGGATCTGCAGATGCCTGCGCCATGGACTTTATTCTATGCAGACGATGTATTGTTGGCGACCGATAGCAAAGACGAACTTGAGAAGCAAATGCAAGCTTGGAGGGATCCCTTAGCACAGTTTGACCTCCGTTTGAATGTCAGGAAAACCGAGTACTTGACTACCGATGCGAATGGGTCTGGGACCATCAGGATAGACGGTATTCAGCTACCCCGAGCTGACGCTTTCAAGTACCTCGGATCGACAATATCATCTGACGGCAGCCTCAATCAAGAAATCGCTGCTCGTGTAAACTCTGCGTGGTTAAAATGGCGTTTCACGACGGGCGTTATGTGCGACAAGAGCATACCCGACCATCTAAAGTCGAAGGTTCACCGAAGTGTCATTCGACCACTGGCGCTCTATGGTGCTCAATGCTGGCCTGCAACGAAGGAGGCAGAGCGCCGCCTCTGCGTGATGGAAACGAAGATGTTGAGATGGACGGCTGGCCTAACGCGCCTGGATCGCGTGCGGAATGATGACATTCGAGAGCGGTTCGGTGTTTCCCCGATCAACGACAAGCTGTGCGAATCTCGTCTAAAATGGTATGGCCACACTCTTCGAGCTAGCAGCGATTCCGTTTGCAGCGTTGCTACCAATCTCAATGTTCCAGGAAAACGGCCTAAAGGCAGCGCCGGTTCGACACGCTGCACTCTGACATGAAAGCTGCCGGCGTTCACCCCGATCAGGCGCACGATCTAACTAAATGGCGCCAACGAACCAAAATGGCGGACCCTGCTATGGAGCGGGACAAACGCTGAAGAAGAAGAAGACAATAATTAGTGAACAATTGACAGGTGATGCAGTTCTCAGTAAAAAGACTCTTATTTATTCCGTTACCTGTGTGATCATCTGTTAGAGGTGAGATTGGGAGGTCTTCGTCGATGACTTACTTCAACAGAGCATGTTTCAGGTTGAAAGCGAACTGCTTAGAACATCTGTAGGTGTTCTCGCTTCGTAATGAGCTTTACAAGCAACTGTTCCCGTCTTCATCGTGCAATTACGAGTGGAAATTCTTTGTCAAAATAAAATGTCATTTTGGATGTAGGGTAGGTTGTGGCAGTAGCTGTTATTGCAGCTACGGTGGCTAGCTTCAAGTCTTCCTTCTCATGGCGTAGGGAACACGCAAGATTTGCTGTTCTCTGTTGGGTTGTAGTGGTGCCGTCTCATCGTCTGGCGGAGTAATCTCAGCCCATTCTGCACGTTCAAAGAATCTGTAGATAGCTTGTTTTAGACAGAACACCTTGTCATATTCAAAGTGAGCTGTGTCGAAGACAGTCTTCACCCTCACTTGGCTGTCGCCATGGGAGCGGGGCCTCTCTGTACCTTGCCGTGGTCTGTTGGTTCTGTATTCTACGCTTTTTCCGAGATTAGGGGCGTGTATGTGGCTTTCTTCTTTCTGCTGGGATCGATTCTCACCTATATCCTCATGTAATAGATCTCGTATGCCAATCCTCGCGGTCTGACGAATGTCGCAAAGCTTGCTGCAGGAAAGTTTGCAGTAATAGAGAGTGTTGTCTTCCTAGTGTTGTCTCTCACACCATTGTCTCAATTGAAGCATTGGATGTTTTAGGTCCTGCAACATCAACGCGTTGCAATCTCGATCCGAAACGCAGGACCGCATTCTCATCCCGAAACATTTCGTACAGTTTTGCAACCTGGTCGCTAATCGAAGCACTTTTCTTATTCGCCAACGTGTTAGTTCTCTGAGTGATCCCAATCAGCTGACTGACAAATAATCCAGAATTTCGAGATTTTTCTGGGCTTCTGATTACCGAGACATCAACTCAGAACGTGGTTGTTGAAACTCCTCACAGGCTTTGCATGAATCCTTAGAAGCCCTTCGATGTCATTCTTTCTCGAGAGCAGGCTCCACTTCAGGAGCCCACTTCGCCACTTTATTGTCCGTCGTAAGTTAAAAAAGGTACGGTACGAAGATACACGCCATTGAATCGAACAGTGAAATTATGCCATGATTTACGTCTTTCCCAAACCATCGTATAACTAAGGTAGCAGGTTGAAAATTGTGAAACGGACGTCAGATTCGTCTTTAGCGCCCTGAATTGCACCCCTGTGCAAGATTTCAGCCAAATCCGAGATACTGACCTGATATCGGAAAACGGCTGTCGGGACTTGGACGTCTGGAGAGGTCGAAAAAATAATTTTTTGGATCGGGCTTCTGTAGTGTTTATTTTGAAGAGGACCATTGAAGAAAGCTGTAGTCCCAGGTCGATCCGACCATTTTCAGCCGATTACGGCCGGTGTGACTTGACCTGTAACGTCCGTTTTTGCTGCAAAATCGTTTGGAAGCATTGTTCGTAAGAGACCACTCAAACTGGTTCATACAAGGGGTTTAAGTCACAACCTCGATGGGGGGGCCGCACCGGATCCAAAGCTGCAGGAGGGGGGCCGCACCTCCCATGGGCCGATCACACCGCTACGCATTACCCTGTTTCGGGCTCTTTTGGAACTCTTCCTGGCTCTTTTTCAACCGCTTTTTCGGCGTTTACGTCACGGATTGCACCTACACGACCCATTCCTAGTGGAAATTGATGCACATTTTTCATCGTGAACGCTGCGCTCCCTTCAAGGTTTTTAAGGGCAATGTTCTAAACTGCGCTGCGGAAAGCCGTCGAAAAATGCCGTGCTCCAAAGTCAAACCGAGCTAAGTCTTCTGCGGAAACCCCAAAATCACTGCCGGTGATGTTCTACTACTCACCGCGCTCGCATCCCCTGCTTTTCGATTTCTACTTTGATTTGCCCTCATCTTCCGTCCTCGTTTTTCCATACTGAGATATTGAGGCGCTCCGTGTCAGATTTTCAATTTCCTCTTTCTCAATGCAATTATTGCTGTTGTATTGCGAAAAGCAAGCCAAAACAACACTCCCCGAGGCTCATCAGTAGGGTAGGGAGTGCAGCAGTTGTTAATTGAAAAGTGAAGGCAGAAAGCTTTTTTTTTTCGAAAATCTCCGCTGCTAAAACTGCCAAAGATTTTTTGCAGAACCTTGAGGAACGTCAAAGCTTCGGACATTTTGCTCAGCACCGTTGTCCATTATATAGCACAGACAGCGCTTACCGTCTGTGGTTCTGACCAATTATCGAAGGGAAAGCGTCCTTACTTCTGGAGAGAAAAGCTTTGAGGTCAGGGATTGAAGGGAGTGTCCACAATGAAAAAGCTGCCCGTTTTTGGCAAAAACGCAAGCTTTGGGTTCCTCTGAGGAAAGCTAGAACTTAAGTACGACGGAAAACCCCCAGGGAGTGGGTGAGAATCTCATGCACCAGCCGACCCATTGGATCACCCGCTCTCGTCATATAATAGTGGTCCTACGTTCGTTTCACCAGAGAAACAAAAATCACGTTTCTGAATATTCCTTAATGCGAAAAGTTCTAACATCCCAGCTTGTGCATTGATCCATCTTATTCTGAGAGTTTTCGGTACCTCAGGCAATCGCGGGGGTCGGTTGCAGGTTAGAACGCCCTTCTTCTAGTGAAATTGATCCGATCTGACCGATCGGCGGAGGTTTCGGCATGACTCATATCTGCCGGAGTTATCGTAGCAACTTGCCGTAGTGTCCGCATTCTTTTTCTTTGATGCTCTCTCGTGTAGAGCGCGGAAATGGTAGCCCACAATGTATACGCTGCACTGGAATCTGACCTGTTTGTGCTTATCACTGTCGGGAGTTCTCGAGTTATGGACGCTCTGGCGGCGCGTACGCACGCGTGTGAGCGATGTCATAGGGCCCAAGCGGGTTGTTTAAACTGCTTAAAGGCAGTGTTCACTATGGTTTTCTTCCACGAGTTTTTTAAATAAAACAATGCGTTGGCCTCTAAGTGTTATCAAAATTACGTAGAAACTGCGAGATACTCATTAAAACGCCGTTTTTCAGTGGCATTATGCTATAACATGGACTAGTTGTCAGGTCGGATGAACATGTCCATGGTAGTTGTCACCAGTGGAAAATTGAGTCGATCGAAAATAGAAGAATATTTTATGCAAAGCAGAATTATGTAGTTAGGGCCCTAAGGAAAGGACTGTGCAATAGAGAGTAGAGAATTGCAAAGGACGGGTCCACAAAAGACAAACAGTTCCTGTGATACTTAAGAGGCGGGGTGATACTTGTCAATTTCGTGTACTTGTGGTGCACTTGTCTCAATTTCTACGTCATTTTAGTTCTACCCGGAGGCCACTTAAAGGCAGTGTTCACGATAAGAATTGTTTTTCTGCTTATCCGCCTATCTTGACGACGGTTTCACTCTGATCCCAGTGATGTCTTTGGAATTGTACAAGACCTTCTGGGAACGGAGTTATGGTCCCTCAAAAATTGAGCTAAGGAAACATGGTGGACGAGTTGTCCGAGACTTGTAGCTTCCGTCTTTTGCAGCCGATGTATGCGAGCTGACCTGAGTAAAGAGAGAAGGTGAGAATGAAGGGAAGAACGGGGCTATAGATCGGAAACCATAGCTCATCTCACAATCTCGAGCATTCATTTGTTCAAGTCGGTGGGCGTGGAAAGTGCATCTATGTAGGTGTGACGAGCTGACGGGTGTCCAACTTTGGGGCCGTAGGGGACCGTTCTGAGCTCAGTTTTCTTAGTTTTTTCAACGTTAGGGTTGCGCTAGGCCCCATAGCTGCCGATCTCCACCAAAAAATCAGACACAGTTTTCATCGTGTACACTTTCTTTAGTCAATATTGCGAATAATCTCGAAATTGATGATTATCGTGAACACTGCCTTTAAAGCCACAGTCCAAGCTTAGGGATAATTTTTGATATTATATTCCGGCCGCCGTGTATGGCAACCCTGCCAAGCGCGAGATCTCAATTCGATCAAATAAGTGAGGAACTTCAGGGAAAAAGTCGGCCCGCCCACTTTACCCCAAAAGCCTAACCGCGCATACCGCCCCGGAAAGGGAACCAAGAGCTCTGCTATTGTACATTTTGTCTTTGAGCATTGCTACACAAACCAATTTTTCCGTTTGCAAAGAATTTGGTTTCCTGTCCGGTGCCAAACTCTTGATTATGCTTTTAGGGTACTGGGGGCGAGGCCGACTTTTTCCCTGTACTTTCACACTTATATGGTCGAACTGAGATCTCGCGCTTGGCAGGGTTGCTAGGCACGGTGGGCTGACCATAATATAAAATTTCACCCTCGAGGTTGGACTGAGCCTTTAAGAGCAGTGTTCACAATAATCCGCAACTTTTAATCGCTTAACCGATTGTTTGACCCCATGTCGAAGTGAAATGATTAATAATTCGAAAAAAAACGCCCCAGAAGGGCATGGAATCTTTTATGTACTCACACCCCGCCTCTCTCTCACAGAGACTGTTCGTTATGACAATGAAACATTATGTGGACCCGTCTTTTGCAATTCTTTATTGTTTGTTACTTTGTTCTTTCATACCAGTCCAAACTAATGATGTTTTGCATAAAATATTCTCTCATTTCCAACTAGCCCGGTCTTTCGTCAGTCACAACTACCGTGAGCATGAGTCTAAGCCAGAGAATAATTTCTGAAAGTTGGGCTCCGCAGAAAAGGTTAGGGATTTGTCGTTGTTCTTAAATGTCGTGGAATTGTTTTATTGGATTTGGCTCTCAACTCGATTTTTCAAATGTACTCAGGCGAAAAAAGTTGTCGAGAATTCGGCGAGAAGTTGAGGTGGCTTCGTACGAATTCAGGACAACTTCTCGCCTAATTCTCGACAACCCCTCGGCTGACTCTCGACAACTTTTCGCCTAATTCTCGACAACATCTCGTCTTATTCTCGACAAATTTTCGTTTTATTCTCCACAGCTTTTCGCCTGATTTCTCCTCTCGAGAGTCCGTCACATTTTCGCAAGGAAATAATTTAAGATAAAATAAGTAAATAAGAAAAAGAATATATATGAACACATGTATATCTAAACAAACGGTTTGATTCCGAAAGGAGATATCTCACTACATCTGTAGGACTTGAAGGCAGTGTTCACGATGATTCTCGTTTCCATGTTTTCCACTCAAAACAAGGCGTTGGCAACCAAGGGTTATCAAAATCACGAAGAAACGGCGAGAAACGCACTAATTCGTCTTATTTCAGTGACATTATTCTCTGGCATGGACTAATTGTCCGACTGAATGAACATGCTCACGGTGGTTGTCACCGGTAAAAAATGGGACTAATCGAAAATGGAAGAATAGTTTGCGCAAAACAGTATTAGTTAAGGCCCAAAGGAAAGAACGGAGCAACACGGAATGGAGAATTGCAAAAGACGGGTCCACAAAAGATTTCATTGTCACAACGAACAGTTCCATTTATACTTAAAGGCAGCGTCCGCGCAGAAAACCACATCTGTGTTTTTCTTCTCAATCCAATGTTTGAACCAAGTGGTAATAGTTGGCGAAGCTTTAGATCTCAATGTTGCGTATTCATAATGCTATTGGATTGTGAAAATCGCTCCGTGGTCTGAAAAGGCGTTTTCCCGGTCGATCATCTAACACGAGGAACAGAAATCCCACGACAGGCTTCGGCAGGCCGCGGAAATCCAATTTTGTAAATTCTTTATTCCGAAGAATCTTCGAGTTCAGACGTGGGTATTGAGACCCTTCTATTTTTAGATGATCATTAACAGCAGAAAAGCGAAAAGAATTGCGGAAACCAGAAAGTTAAGGGGGCTAAACCAATTCAGCCGTTCAAATTTCCGATATTTGTGTAATACACAAGACCCACCGGACAGACGTGAGAAAAAGGAAGCTGAATGCTGCAAGATTTTCAAACGAGTTTTTCTCTGAAACTTGAGTGTTTGGGTGGTCTCTTCATGATATATGACAACCTGGTAAGTCTACCTGCGCAAAATTGTGAAAAAAATAAACACGGTTTTTTGCGCGTACGCTGCCTTTAAGAGGCGGGTTGATACTTGAGGATTTCGTGACCTTCTGGTGCGTTTTTCTCGGTTTCTCCGTCATTCCAGTTCTACTCGGGAGCCAAACAGTCGATTTAGCGATTAATCTCAAAATCGATTTTTCGATTGAATATTCCTAATTCTCAAAGTCATTTTGATAATTCTAGAACAACTTTTCGAATAATGATATTTAAAATCTCATTTTCCAGTAACGAATCATAAAAAGAAAGCTCAGTACTTGGAATCGCAAAAACTTTTGAAATTTAGTTACTTCAATTCACAATCTTCCGGTAAAACCGATATGTCAAAACCCGAAAACATGGAAGTTCCCATGGAAATGTGATGTTCAAGAGTTCAGTGGAATAAATTATAAACGATAACTAGCTTGCTCAAGTTCGATGTGTCCTGAATTCTCGACAAGTTTTCGACACATTCTCGTTTCGGGGAAAAGTTGTTCAGAATTCTCACGGAGTTCTCATCAACTATGTCCTTCTCCGAAATTCTCGACAACTTCCCCATCTGCCAGAATTCTCGACAACTTCTCTTCACTTTCTGAACAACTTCTCGATTCTCGACCGATTCTCGATAACTTCTCGATATATTCTGGACAACTAGTTTTACCTGAGTAGGGAGATTATTGACTTGATTTGGCTGATGATGGTGTTTGTAGACATTGTAATCATTAAAATATAGTGAGATTGTTGCTAATGGATTTGGCACGCGCTCTATAAATTATCAGAGTCAAATCACGCGTCAGAAGTATTTTTCGTGATAGTCTTTGTGTCCCCAACGCTTTCACGGTTGACATTGTATGGGAATGTTGTTGTTGCCAGACTTATTCTTGTTCTGATTCGATCCAAATCACGCTCGACTCAGAACTCCTTCTGACGCCTGATTTGACTTTGATAATTTGTAGAGCGCGTGCCAAATCCATTAGCAGCGATCTCACTATATTTTAATGATTACGATGTCTACAAATACCGTCATCAGCCAAATCAAGTCAATAATTTCACCACATTTAAAAAATCAAGTTGAGAGCCAAATCTAATGAAACAATTTCACGACATTTAAGAACAATGCCGAATCCCTAACCTTTTCTGCGGAGCCCAACTTTCAGAAATTTCACAACTTTTTCCGAGGGTTTCCCTTCTACAATATCGTATATCTCTGGAGCGAGGAGTCGCGATGCTGGTATGATAGCTTTGTTATAAAAGTCAAGTTGGTGTTTTTGAGAAAACATAGTGGTAGAAATGGAGAATGAACCGCTCTGCTGCTAAGATACATAGCAAGGTAATATGTAGCTGCATCGCGGCTTCCTACAAACAGAATACAGGGCAAGTGCCTTTTCAATTCAAAAGTCGAAAAAATGAAGAAATGAGCTTCAAAAGGACACAATTGTACAGGATCAGTCGCTCTAGCCAAATGTCACCGGTTCTTGCGGATGTCGCTCTTCTGTTCCGGCCCAGACGTCTGACTCGGAGGCGTAACCTGCATACGGTGTCCTGGACATTAAACTGAGTCCCTGCGCACGTCCCATGATGTCCTGCACACCCCTACTGCGTTCCTGCACACGTCCCATGATGTGTTGCACACTACCACTGAGGTCCTGCACACACTCCATGATGTCCTGCACACTACCACTGAGGCCCTGCACACACTCCATGACATCCTGCACACCTCTACTGCGGTCCTGCACACGTCCCGTGATTTCCTGCACATCCTTACTGAGGTCCTGCCCACATTCCATCACATCCTGCACACCCCTACTGCGGTCCTGCACACATCTTATGGTGTCCTGCACATCCCTACTGAGGTCCTGCACACGTCCCATGATGTCCTGCACACCCCTACTGGGGTCCTGCCCATGTCCCATGATGTCCTGCACACTACTACTGAGGTCCTGTATACGTCCCATGATAGCCTGCACACCTCTACTGCGGTCCTGCCCAGGAATGTGCGGAATTTTCTGTTTTCTGTTTTCTGCCCATATTTGGTCATTTTTTTCTGTTTTCTGTTTTCTGTAAAAATAGGCGAAATTGGACAGAAAACAGAAAAAACTTGTACCGCGATTTGCAGCAGGACTGTTTTTTTGATTTTTCGAAGCTAAGCCGATAAGGTGAGGGTGTACTTCACGCAGAATCTCTGCACTTGTACCACGATAGGCATTTATATCTCGCTTTAGTGGTTATCCATTAGGACATGTGTGACGTGGTGGGAGGAAACGGTGCTGTTCGCTGCACACGGTCGGGTTCGATCCTCGCCGAGGTGAACCGAACCAATCAACCCTCCGGGATCCTTCAATTTCGAACAAATTCATGTAGGGCGATGAAGGCACTCATTGGGAAGCCGGCTGGCCCCCACAACCCGCTCAATAGGCACGAAACCCATTCATCTGAGAAAATGTGCCGCGTCAGTGCCAGCAAAGTACCGCGATCCTCGACCCTGCCGCGATAGTTTCGCGATTGTGCCGTAGCGGCTCTGTGACCAGTCGATTCTGCTGCCGTGCCTAGAGCCTCGACATCGCCGCGATAGTGCCGTAGCAGCTCCGCGTTAGGACCGCGCCGGTTCAGAGAGGATGCAGCGGTGAACCCGCGTGGAGTACGATGCACTGTCCTGTGTGGTGAAACGAAATTGTCGCCGGTTCAATATACCCAAGTTTGAGGTACATTCCGTGTTTCCTTCGCAAAAGCGGCGGTAACCTCTGTCCTTATCAGACAAAGGACGTAACGACCGCCATGGCGAATTTTCGTTCCTACAACTAGACCCCCTCTAGTTGTCTTATAATTCTTAAATAACTTCATATCAGACACTCTCCCGAAGCCGCTGCGACGTTACGGCGGAGCCGATGCGGTACTGTCGGGTCCCCGCCATGGCTCCGACATAGTGCCGCTTCGGTGCCTGCACGCGCCAAAGCGGCACTATCGCGGAGCCGCAGCGGCAATTTCTCTCAGAGTCAGGCCTCTACGAATACCCGCTCCGCAACGTACCCGCTTTTATGGAGCGGGGTAATGTTGGCCCCAACTGTACCATGCACGCAAAACTCTAAATACGTGTTTTAATTCACTGCAACGCAGATGTCACAGAATTCAGTTAGGAGGAAGCGCCGAGAAATTGATGGTTAGCCTACGAGGTAGATGATAATTCTGCCACAGAGGTACGAGAGGCTCTCAACGGTGAAGCGAACGGCGCGTCAGATCATTTATACTCTAACGGCACAGGCGCGCCGTACGGGCGTGACTTTCAGCTCTGAGGAGTAGTGCAGTGTTCAAACCAGCAGTTATCCCGCAATAAGTGTCAAAACATGTATATACACTCAGGAACGGAAAGCTCGCTCCGACTTCAATGCGTACTCCTTGCACAGACATATGTATTGAGCTTCTAATGAATAATCGATCTTTTATTGCCTGGGAAAAGGAAGGTTTGATGAACATTTGTGACCTCATCGCACTCATAATCTGGAATTCTTGAGCTTTTTGCTCTGGCCAACTGTAAGGTTTTGAAAATTCAATGAAAGAAGCATAGATATTGAAAAATGTATAAAAAAGTTTAATGTTTTGAAAAATTTCGTTCAGTGTACGCTGGACACGCTTTATTGATTTTTGAAAATTTTCTGTTTTCTGTCAAACTAGATTTTCTGTTTTCTGTTTTCTGTTTCCAAAAATATTTTTTCCGCACATCCCTGGTCCTGCCCACGTCCCATGATGTCCTGCACACATTCCAAGACATCGTGCAGACCCCTACTGCGGTCCTGCACACGTCTCATGATGTCCTGCGCACTCCTACTGAGGTCCTGCTGTAGTTCCATGACGTCCTGCATACTCCTGTTTCGGTCCCTCATAGTTAACTGACACTCCAGCGTACCCTGCGTGCGACACCTTCTTATCGATGGTGCTTATGGCACGAACACGCGCCTCGCTCAGAAACATCCATCCCACTCCACCGTCCTCCTCCGATCCGAAAGTTTAGAGAACCACCCTAGAGAGCGAGGTGTTAATATGGAGTCCCTGAGAAAACAATAACTGATAAGGGAAAAAACCTGTCATTTTATGAACTAATATTGAGAGGCCGGTTTCCAAGTCTGAACCGCCTGTAGTTGGTCCAGGAGTGAAAATGGTGAGTTCTGCGGATTATTTTTGGCATCCTCGTGCCCGATTACCTCCGGTCACCAAGTTTCAAGCAATTTGGTCCACGCCGTCCAAAAAAATGAAATGTGACGGACGGAGGCGGTGGCGGAGAAAATTTTTGCGTCATTTGAGGCGCCATATCTTTTGAGAGCGGTGACCGATCGCAATCAAACTTGGCTCAGATACGTATATTGATTAGACCCTTCGAATGATGTACAACTTACTTTTCTGGTGACAGTATGAATAGGTGATCTCGGTCTAGGGCATGCGCGCGGTAATAGATCAAAGCCAAATCTGGTGAGCGCTTCGCGCTCACCACAATTTCACTGGAATGAGACGTTTAAAGGCAGTGTCCACGATAAAAACCATGTCTGATTTTTTGGTGGAGATCGGCAGCTGAGGGGCCTAGCGCAACCCTAACGTTGAAAAAACTAAGAAAATTGTGCTTAGAACGGTCTCCTACGGCCCCAAAGTTGGACACCCGTCAGCTCGTCACACCCAGATGCACTTTCCACGCCCACCGACGTGAACAAATGAATGCTCGAGATTGTGAGATGAGCGATGGTTTCCGATTAATAGCCCCGTTCTTCCCTTAATTCTCAACTTCTCTCTTTACTCAGGTCAGCTCGCATACATCGGCTGTAAAAGACGGAAGTTAGCCTCGGACAACTTGTCCACCATGTTTCCTTAGCTCAATCTTTGAGGGACCATAACTCCGTTCTCAGAAGGTCTTGTACGATTCCAAAAACATCATTGGAATCAGCAGGGGCCGCTTTCAAGATAGGCGGAAAAGTAGAAAAACGATTCTTATCGTGAACACTGCCTTTAAAGGCGTTCTCGCCATTTTTTGGTGATTTTGGCACCACTTGGTGGTACATGCATTGTTTAGAAGGAAAACTAGGGATAAAAAATCATCGTGACACAAAAATCTTTAGGCCAAAAAAACACTAAACGAAAAATTCCGAGCAACGCCGATTGCCACAAGGGAAGAAAATGATTTGCAGCTTTTATCTGACAGTTTGGATCGGTCGGTCTGATATTGAAATGTAACTGTTATCATCACTTCATGCCCTTGCGGCAACCGGCACCGCTCGGTGACTACTAAAGGAGTCTACTAAAAATAAAAAACAAACGGCGACAAAAAACGAGGGGCCGCGAGCATGGAGGTGGAGAACGCCAGCAACAGTGACTGGTGGCGTGGGGTTGAAATTCCGAAATTTCAGCGCTTTCAGCACCATTTTCGGATCAGGAACGGTTGCGCCAGGACTGGACGCATCAGGATTACGGGTGGGCGGAGCCATCCAATGGCGAGCGGCAGCTGGCTCTAGGACGTTTTTCATCTGTGAGGCGCTGAAGTTCCGCGACAAATGCTGCACTTCCAGCATCATGGGACGATATCCTGCGACGATGGGGTATGTACTAGAGTGTTGGAACGAATATTTTTTTCGAATATTCGTATAAACGAATAATTTGAATAATCCACTTCTTCGAATATTCGATTATTCGAATAACTCGAATAATGCACTTCTTTGAATAATCGAATGTTCGAATAATATTCGAATAAACGAATATTCAGGCAACACTCTATTGCGTGCTATCCCATCCAATCCCTGTCAGGCAAACTGGGGCATGGACAACACGTTGATAAGTTGTCACTTCATACTGCACCCTCTTGACAACTCAAATCGCTCGCACTGTAAGGGGGGAACCTTACTTCGAGCGATGTTATCGCAATCAGAAGGGTGATCTAGCATTGGTCGCCGCGCGCGACAAAGGAATCGAAGAGTCGCGGTGAGGTCAGCCGTCGCGCGCGGCGTTTGCGTGGCAGCTGCTACGCGCGACCGCATCGCGCCCACATCGCGTCTAAACCATAGTTTTTCGTGCGATTGCCTGCCGTTCAGCGTGGTTCGCGATTTCATCACATCGCAGCGCCCTGCACTGCGATGTGAGGACATCGCGGGAGCTTTTTTCTCATGTTTCGTAGTTTCCTCGGTTTCTTTCAGTCGATATTCTTCGTTCTTTGGATTCCCTTTTTATTATATGTTTCATTATGCTCTTTAAACCATTCACGACCGCACGCTATCACTACCACTTAGGAGGAAATCGAATTATCTGCCACCACGATAAATTTCCAAGCGTTCTCACGTTCAATGTCAATGTACTCTCTACGGAAGTCGTAGTCCGTTGGCAGCTTCACTATAGCACAATCCTCAAATTTTTGTAAAATTAGCTGAGGCTCAATCGGAAAAAAAATTGTTGCGAAAACATTTTCTCGAGCACATTATGACGGCTTGTTCTTTCACTGCCATTTCTGAGCTCTCTTAGCAGATAATCCTAATGGGACTCACTTTATGTTCATCCGGAAACGTGCCACGACCACGACTACACCTACCATGACCTCGAAACATCGTCTTTCCTCAATTTGAGCGTTTCACCCTATCTAGAAGCACCCAAAGTCAGTGATTATATAAACCCCAAAGTCAGTGAATTATTAGCGGGCAACCCTGAAAAAATAAAGATCTGCGAGAACGAAACAACAGCGAAAATAAGCTCAAAAACTTCTAAAACCCTGCTCTTTCAGATTTTTGCAGGTTTGGGTGAGGACGCAAAATGGTGTTAAAGTATGTTTTCTCTTTAACGCGATGCGATGTGTTGGCGCGATGTACATCGCAGAGCAATTCACATCGCGCGCGATTTTCGTGGCGCGATGTAAGTAAGGTTCCCCCCTGAGCCTGAAACCTGCCCGTTGCCCAGCGACGTCCGCCTGTTGTCGGGCTGTTGACATTTGGAAGTGTCGCGTTTAGCCGCCTATTTAGCACGGTCCACATCCTGCAAGACTTTTATCTGGCTTAGGAACTACTTTGCACCGAGACGCGTCGCGGTCGGCAAACCGGCACGCGTCGCCTTCGGCAAACCGGCACGCGTCGCGGTCGGCAAACCGACACGCGTCGCGGTCGGCGCATCGACATGCGTCGCCGGTTGGCACACCGACATGAGTCGCAGTCGGCACTCCGACACGCGTCGCGGTCGGCGAATGGCTCAGAACTCAACTCCTACGCATTCTAAAGCGTCAAGAACAACCCAAAGTGACGCTACACGACTGAGAAGTCGGCTTCGCACCTGTATCCGCCCGCCCCCTGTATTTGCTTCCTCCTAAACAGGGGTGCTGGTCAATTTCCACCGTCGGCGACGTTTATGGTTTACCTATTGTACCACCCACAAATGTCACCGACCGCGACAATGGCCCAGCACCCCTGTTTTGGAAAACGCAAATACAAGGGGCGATAGCCGCGAAATAAACCCAAATTGTCTTTTTCCCAAGTAATAGCCGCGAAATAGCCGCTAAATAATGCTGGCCGCGAAATAGCCGCCAAATAATGCTCGCCGGGAAATAGCCGCGAAATAGCCGCTAAATAGCCGCCAAATATGCGGTCTGCTTCGGTCTAGTTTGGTTTAGCTTAGTTGAGTTCAGTTCTTTATTTGCGGTTTGAGCGATGGCGAACTTCCTAGTGCTGCTTAGCCGTGCCCTACTCCGGAGTCTCAGCGACAATGAGAAAAAACTCAGCGACATTCCGTAGTTAGTAGTTGAGATCGACACCAGTCCCTGGGAACCAGCCGTGTAATATCTCGCTTCCCAGCTCCACGAGACGTCTGGGCTACAACAGACGGACCCGGCACGAACTTGAAGCTACATCCAGCTGGTCGTTCTAGGTGGCTGGAAACCATCGAATTCCAAGTCCAGCATTATGGAAGGAGAAAAATTAGGCTTTTCCGTCAGAATTTAGGTGAAGTCCGAATATTATTCGAATAAACGAATATTCGGGCAACACTCTAGTATGTACTGCTGAGTTCATCCACCAATCGCAAACTGGTGGGCTGTCGTCAGCAGATATCTCCATGATGCTGCTCAGAAAAAGAGGCCGTTTCAGTGCCCTATCTGCTCAGCGAATGTTGTTGTTTCTTCAGGTATTTCCAACCGGAGAAGTCGAGTCCGCAGCAATCAACGCAGAAGAGCTTTGTTGGATTGGTTCTGGACTATCTGATTTCTGCTGATTGTAAGTATTCATTGCTTCCTTATTGTTTTTCAATTAAACCAACGAGCTTTGCAACCTCTCTTCCCATTTCTGTTTCAACTTTGATACCTTCAGATGCTGATACAGTTACTAAAGTTCCTGTTTGAATGGCTCGAGTCTTTGTTGATGAAGAAACAGAATTATCTTCACATGCTCATGTATTTATTCGCCTTCGTGACATTTTGGATAGATTTTAGAGACATCCAAAGGCAGTATTAACGATGAAAAATTGCCGTTTGATAAACAGAAGTCCAAGATTTGGCCTTTCTCGTCACTGTATTGCAAGAGTGCGGTGATGAGCCGGAAGGAAGTTTGCGAGAATCACCATTCTGTCTACCCGTCGGCTCAGATACAAAAGGTATACTGCCATTAAGGTGATTTAAAGGCAGCATACACGCTCGTGAATGTGGTTGAGGTAACTACGGAAATAGTATGGCATGGCACAGAATACAACGCCTACGGATTTTGAAGCGTCAAAAACGCCCGCAAGGCCGCTACACGGGTAAGAAGTTGGCACCGCCCCTGTATTTCTCCGCCCTCTGAGATTGCGTCCTTGTCCAAAACAGGGGTCGTAGGTCATTTCCGCCGTCACCGATGTATGTGGGTGGTTCAATAAGTACATTAAGTAAACCGCATACATCGGCGACGGTGGAAATGGCTTACGACCGCTGTTTTGGAGGAGAGGACAAATACAAGAGGCGGGCAGATTCAGGGGCGGGGCCAACTTCTTGCTCGTGTAGCATGGGTCATTTTTGACGCTTGGAAATTCGTAGGCGTTGTGTTGTCTGCCATGCCATTCTATTTCCGTAGTTATCTCAAACACGTTCACGAGCGTGTATGCTGCCGTTGACCCACACTGATTTTCTAAATTTGCTGGTAACATTGCTGCTAAGGGAGCGCGGGCAAAGAACTTTCTGAGTGCGAGAAGGGTGGTACGCCGCGCACGGTGAAAACACGAGACGCGTGCCGTGTCGCGGCGTCCCACCTCTGACTCCTCGCCACAATCATTGTTGCACCATGTAGTCCACATAAATAAAATGATTGCGTTCCCGTTTAAAAACCGTCTCTGGATGCTGGTGTTTTCCATCTCATTGTGTATGACACAGAACTATAATTTTTTGAATTATCTCCTGAAAGCCTACCATATTCTCAGAAATCAGACAGTGAAAGAAGTCATTGTCAAGTTACCGCTAGACGTCTGCTTCTGTGAGTCTCATTTCTGTCAACTTCAAACATAGGCCACTTTTAAGAGTGGTTGGCGAGTTTTTAGACAACCCGTTGAAGGCAGCAAATGGCTTAAACAACGCGTGGTATAATGTCTGCTTTCAGTTTTACTGAATCTTAGGGTAGGCTACGCTAGCTAAATGACATCAGACCTGCGGTAATCCATAATGGTCATAGATGAAACTGTTAACAGGCACCTCATGCTCATGTTTAGTGTTTCAAATAATCACCTAGGGGTGAGGTTGGGGACTGGAAAATTGACCTTGGGCGCGAAAAGGGGTTTATGGAGCTCAACGGTGGACTGAGCAGCGTACTGACATCCATTGCGATGTTGATGCGATCGAAAATCCTTACTGGTTAATTAAAGCTCGAATCTCACGTATCCGCGTCTATTTCACCGTCGATGTCGCTATATCGCGTTGCGAAATGATAGGATGACACCTGGGATATAATGATTCTTGACCAAATTATGAAAGTTTCGCGATTTAGCAATAAAACCTTCAAGAGGGATCCGACCCCTCCCGGCTTTTCGCAGACTATGAGGCGCTACGGCCTGCAAACTTACCCCTCCAGCTCAATCACTTGCCGCTGGCCGCTTTACTATTTTTCCAAGTCAGGCATGAACATTCCCACTGTGTATTAGACTTACATCGGAAAGATCTAAGCAAGTTATACTTCCTTTATCAGTATGAACACTGCCTTTGATGTTATATCCATAAATTGTTTATTATTGTGTACGGTGTGCTGGGATTTCGCCATTCTGGTGATTGTGTTTCACTCATTAATGGTTTCGCAGCAGGGACTGAGGTTTTGTAGTAGTTTCTACCGATCGTTGTACCACTTGATTACTTTACATGAGTATCTTGTTATTTGCGCTGTTATGGTTTTGCCAATTTTTCAGCTGATAAATCGTATGAACTCAGTTTGCTCTTAACACGTGATGCTTACAATGGACCAGGACTGTGCGTAATTACGAATTACGATTTATGAATTACGGGCGTTTTGGGCAATTTTTTTACGACTTTCGAAATTTCGGCCCAAAATCGTAAAGAATCGTAACAAATCGTGAAAATGTGGTTGAGGGAACCATGTAAGTTTGTTGTCTAGGGTTTAGATGAATTTACAACTCCTTTCATCTGCCTGATTATTCTTTCAGATTTCAATTATCGATGCAGCCTTACCCTGGCATTCCCAGCCGGGTGTAGTCAGCTGTAGGTCGGACATGGCGAAATATAAATGTTGATAACGAGTTTCAAGTGTGACGAACACCGCTTCTGTCAGTGACCACAGCATGATGAACATGGGAGACGCAGACCTTTGGTGGAGCTATTGTATAGCAGAGCGAAATTTCGGTGCGCAGTTGGAGACAACCGCTGTTGCAACACGTACTCAAACATAGGGGCAGACTTATCGCGACGCACAATAGGAGCAATCGCGTGATCAATGGCGATCAAACCGGTATTTGAGGGCGATCAAACCGGAAATTGGAGCGATCAACCCGTCTTTGGAGCGCGATCAACGCTAAAAGAGCAGGCGATCACTATACTTTCATCAAAATAGGACATACCGCGCGCAAACCTTCAGGACCGTAGCCGTAGACCTGCGTACTGTCAACCCTACAGGGCCAAGCAGGTTTTTTGCACGGGTGGCCCTCGAAAGTAGACAGTATGAGTTTCTATGGGGCACCCATAGCCACCAACATTAAATATCAACATTAGAGACCGTCGCTAGGGGAGGTGCGGCTAAAAATGAAATATTCATTGTATCTTTAGCTACCGCGGCTATCTACAGCTCAATAGAGCGAGGCATATATAGATAACCACAATCGTTCAGGATACAATTGTGGTGCGCGCGAAGCGCGCACCAGATTTGGCTTTAACTCGCCCATGCGCAACTCTGCGATTCCGGAATCAGCGTTTAGAGTAATTTTGGAGATGCGGTTTTTTCTCCATTGGAAAGAGCGTGAAAAGTTGGTGTCTATATCAAAAAAAGGTTTCGAATGGTTTCTTGGCGCTCGAGAAAATTGGCGAAAACCACGTGATTTTGGTCGAAAAACTGTTAATCTCCTTTTTTTCAGACGGCGTTCACGATCTTGTTGCAGTACTTAAAATTGAGCTAGGAAGCTAATATTTTGGCAGGAGGCTAGAAATGGATGCAGCTAGCTCCTATTCAATTTTGGAGTTGAAAACTCAATTTTAGCGGAACCTCAATATTGAGGGTCAAGACGGGTAAAAATATAGAAACATGTTATTGCAAACCATCCGACGTTCCCTGAACTTCGAAAATGGAGTAGTGAAAATCAACACAGCTAATGATAGGCTTCCGGCCAAGATTGTTCTCTCTTCGAGATGGTTGGTGTAAACAGGACTTGAGGAGTGCGCAGGGCGCCGCAGAAAGAGACGATTATAATTTGCCACCCGCACAAAATTCTCACTCAGGAATTATCCTGTTAAAGTTGGGCTCTGGCCTATTGAGGCAAGTTAAAACTTGTTTTACGTGTACTATGTCAAGACGCGTATGAACATAGACATGTTTAGAGAAAGGTATTAACAATGTTGCTGATGTAAAAGGCTCCTCATCTCACCGTGTGCCTCAGTCGGCCCTTCGGAGCCGGACCTGGAAGGTGGCCTCAGTCTTTTTCCAGAAGATCCACCGGCTACCGGAGGATGGTTTTTGTCGCCGAGGGGATATCCCCATGGCTCGGTGGAGGGGGGGGGGTGGTGGTGCCCAACTATGGGCCCATCTTCCCACGGTTTGCAGTGGGGTGGACCCCACTGCGAACAGTGGTGGTGGGGTCACCCCCACCTCCCGTTAGGATCACAACAGGGATGATCCTTGTGGGATGGTTTCTTGGCACCCGAGAAAGTGGAGAGAACCAAGTAATTTTGGTCAAAAAACTGTCAATCTCCTTTTTTTCCAGACGGCATTCACGATCTTGTTGCAACACTTAAAATTTAGCTAGGAAGTAAATTTTTTGGCAGGAGGCTGGAAATGGATGCAGCTAGCTCCTATTCAATGTTGGAGCTGAAAGCTCAATTTTAGCGGAACTTCAAAATTGAGGGCCAAGACGGGTAAAAACATGTAAACGTGTTATTGTAAACCATCCGACAATCACTGAACTTTAAAAATTAACTACTGAAAATCAACACAGCTAATGATATGCTTCTGCCCAGGTTTGTTTCCTCCTTGAGACGGTTGGTGTGAATAAGGTTTGAGGAATGCGCAGGGCGCAGCAGAAAGTGCGCGAGCCCCCAGCGGGAATGCGCAGGACGCCGTAAAAAGTCTGTGGAACCTCAGTGGGAATGCGCAGGGCGCCGTAGAAAGTGTGCCGGCTCCAGTGGAAGTGCGCAGGACGCCGTAGAAAGTGTGCGGGCTCCAGTGGGAGTGCACAGGACGCCAAAGAAAATGTACGGGGCCACAGTGGGAGTGTGCGAGACGCTGCAGAATGTGTGCGGGCCCCTAGTGGGAATGCTCAGGACGCCGTAAAAAGTCTGCGGAACATCAGTGTTAATGTGCAGGACGCCGTAGAAAGGGTGCGGGCCCCAGTGAGAGAGCGCAGGACGCTGTAAAAATGTACGAGACTACATTGGGAGTATGCAGGACGCTGTAAAAATGTACGGGACCACAGTGGGAGTGTGCAGGACGCCGCAGAAAGTGTGTGGGACCGGAATGAGAGTGCGCCGCACGCCGTAGAAAGTATGCGAGACCCAAGTGGAAGTGCGCAGGACGCAGTAGAAAGTGTGCGGGCCTCAGTGGGAGTGCACAGGACGCCAAAGAAAGTGCGGGATCCCAGTGGGAAAGCGCATGACGCCGTAAAACGTGTACGGGACCTAAGTAGGAAAGAAAGGGTCTTTTTTATGTCTGCGGGTCACAATTTTTAGGAGTTATAGTCGTCCGACCACACCGATCGGTAATGATTTAAATATTTACCGTAGGCAAGAGCTTCCATAAAAGGTTTTGCCTCTCCAGACTGGGAATCGCTGAGCAAAAATCAGGTCATAAAGGGAACCTTTGCGGAAAATATATGAAATTTCCAAAAGTTTAGCTTCCTGGCAAAAGTAATGATTTGGCAATGTTATAACTACAAGAAATATAGAATTTAACAAATTCAAATGAAAAAAACAACTCGAAATATGTTTGAAAATGATTTGGCACAAAATAACCAGAAGTAATGAAAAACTGGGAAATGTAGTGAAATGACCAAAACCGGATTTGGCGGTCATTCATAGGCCTACTTTTGATAGGTATGTAGTGACTGACGAGCGATTACATTTTACAAGATAATCCGTTAAACCTATCAAAGCTAAATCAAGCGCAACGGAAACCGTAAAACATTTCTTCGAAGCTGTAGTACGGAAGTCAGCATAGGTCAAGCTATGTGAACGTAACGCTCAAATCCGATGCGCGCTTGATTTCGCTTTGATAAGTTTAACGGATTATCTTGTAAAATTTAATCACTCGTCAGTCACTACATACTTATCAAAAGTTGGCCTGTGAATGACCGCCAAATCCGGTTTTGGTCATTTCACTACATTTCCCAGTTTTTCATTACTTCTGGTTATTTTGTGCCAAATCATTTTCAAACATATTTAGAGTTGTTTTTTTCATTTTAATTTGTTAAATTCTATATTTCTTGTAGTTATAACATTGCCAAATCATTACTTTTGCCAGGAAGCTAAACTTTTGGCAATCAATATATTATTTTCAACCATACCTCCCGTAACGACAGAGATCGCTTGTGTTTCTTAACTATGGGCGCTCACAAGGCAAGACTCAATTTTCACTCGGTATTGGCCGGATTCATACTTATCGCGACGGATGATAAGAAGCTGTGCTTACAATCTTTGTCGATCAAAAATCTATATGCATCCATGGAATAAACTCTGCATCGCGTCGGTGGTGAATATGGTTCCGGGCCATTTTCCCTCATTCTCAGTCTCAACATCAAATTAGATATAATTTTATTTTCGTTCGCATTTTGAACAAATCGCAAACGCATTTACTAGACACATAAATGTACTGGACGCACAGTTGTGTGAATCATTAAAGGCAGCATACACGCTCGCAAATGTTGTTGACATAGCTACATTAGTGGGGTCGTACGGGCACTAAAAGAGCTCTCACGAAGTTAGGAGAAATGCAAACAAGTTGAAATGACCGTATTCGAGCCGTATTGAGTCACAAAATCATTCTTTCCCCGCCCATCGATACGGGCTCCGCCTCTCAATACAAATGTTAAATGCTCGATTACGGTCACTTTGGCTTATTTTTTACGCTTCTAACGGTGTAAGCGTTCCAGAAAGGGCCGTACGAGTACATTAGCGTCGTTATCCCAACAAATTTGTCGCTACCTCCTCAATTTCAGAAAATACGGTACAACTCGTCCACGTTCAGGCCAATATAGAACGAACCTATATATCTTCTTCTCAGTCGATTTTTTAAAGGTTTTTTTGTTGTCTTTGAATACTAACAACTTCAGACTTGCGATTCATTCCATAAAGTTGATATCATTTTCGAATGCTGCCTTCAAAGAAAAGTTCGAATAATGACTAGTGGATACATATGTAGAGTTAACGTAATAAATTTAGTCTGAGGAATGGACGGGGCTGCGACGGTAGATGGCCGCGCGCGAATCAAAACCCCGTTGGCTCAAAGGGCAGCAAACACCGTACGACCAGCCGCCTGGTCTATGCGTCAGACTAAATCCAATACGGAAACCATACATGTTCCGAACACACACGCATTGCGTGCATCTTCAGAGAAAAATGCAAACAATTCTTAGAAAAGTAGACTCGAGATGCGGAACGATCATAAACGGAATGCAAACAAATTCCAGGATCTGCAAATGAATGAGCACACAAGAGCATGATAGAGGAGACATTGCGCATCATAACAACAGTACAACAGAAAACAAAAATTTAACACTAGCAGAAACGGCAAAACGTTCCATGACACGGCAAAATTGCCATTATAAGCGATCGAATAAAAAAATGAGCATCCTGAAATTGATTATCAAATTAAAAACGCAGCTCATGTATGATGTTGCTTCTATAGAACAATAGGGTACATACAAAACCATAGAGCAGATGCGAACATCTCATCTCCAAAGGTTACAAAACGAGCGGGGCTTTGAATGACTCTAAGTTTTTTCATGGACAAATGTCTCTCGGGAACTCGGAAACGTGATATGTCTTCGAACCGCGTCAAGCAGGCCCTTGTGTAGGACCAAAACGGAGGTACGATACTGTTGGTGCTCAAATGTCCAGAAAAGTTTTGCGACTGCATCACAAATCCTTGTTGAGTATCAGAATTGTGGCGATCCCCACTGGGAATCTTCATAACAGGGCTGGGAATCGCACGACCCCCCTCACCCCGAGTGCGAGTATGGAGCTTAGGGGGTCCGCTCGGCTTTTTAGGAAATCATACATATTCATCTATTGTGTTCAAACGTGTTCTGACAGGGATTAATCACTTATCACACCGGTGTGGAGTATATTTAGCGTTAGGAGCCGATCGGGGGCCGAAGCTCTACCGCTGTTCTGATCACCCCCTCCCTTCTTAACGGCCTTTCGATAAAATACGCAATCGCGCTAGTACCTGTTTTTGCACAATTTCAATGAAATGGTCTCATAGCAAAACTATGGCTACAATTCCAAAAATAATGTGAATCGTAGAATTTCACGCCCAGCTTCTCAGAATTCTTCGGCAGGAACGAAAATTTCGGAAGCAAACTCGCAGAGTAGCCTTTGTGAATGGATATAAAAAGATTGCTAAAAATGATTTATTTGAGAAAAAATGAGTTTCCCGGATTTTTGCCACTGTTCGGGGGGGGGGGGGCAGATCGTGGCCTTTTTTCTGTATTCAACATGCTTGGATAATGCTTACTCTAGAAAATAGTTCAAAGGAGATGGAGCATTTTGAAGTCTCCAAATTCTGAACTGGAAAATCAATATTAAAAATGCGAGTTTCCGTTTTTAGCCGAACAAAGTTTTCTGTTTTCTCTCTTGGCAACGTTTTTGTTGTTTTTTTGCTTAAATCCGATCAGGGTTTTGTCAAGAGCTTAATATTCGGGAGGGATGACTCCAGCCAGGACCTTTGAAGCATACAATTTTCAGAAAAAAAAACGAAAAGTGTAACCTTGCGGGGACTGGGCCGGATCCTCGCCGAACGGCACCTGACCGAGACTCTCCACAGGAGACTTTTTCTCAGAACCAACACAGAAATCGAGGCTGAAAAATGGTAAAATTAAAATTAGGGTTTCATCAAGGGAAAAAATGAATTCAAAACTGGACAAACCTATGACAATCATAGGCAAATACAGACTGGTCACAATCTAAATGATTCACATACGGCATAAAACCGCTCTGAAATCATGAAAAAGAGTTTATATCAGAAACTCATATAAAAATTAGGTCAAACTAACCGTGAGCTTCACAAGGTCAAACTAACCGTGAGCTTAACAGGAAATTCACTGGAGCCAGGTCGGGACGATAGAAAGTTGAGCATAATGTGGCTAGTATAGAGCAAGAGACCACGTCCCAACGCATTCTGAGGCGAAAACTCACAAACTCGGGCTAAAAACGGCACAAATAACGAAATCGGCAAGAAAAATTGTAATTGTTTAATACGGAATGAACTAGCTTGAAGGCAGCAGACACGCTCAAAAATGATATCGATTTTATGGTATAAATCAAAGTTTTGAAACTGGAGGTATGCGGAACTAACGAAAAAACCCAACGAAAACTGCATTCAACTAGAGGAATAAGGGTTTTTTGTTTTCGGGTGAAATTGGACGAGTTTTACCGCGCGCGGTTGAAACAGCAAATAGTAGCAACAAAACGGGTGAGATAGAGAAGCCAATATGCTCTTACAGACTGTACTGAAACGTTCACCTCGTTGGAAGCGTCAGAATCCAGCCAAAGCGACCGTATTCGAACGATCAATCTGGACGAAATTGTATTTTGGGGCGGGGTTGACGAAGCTCGTGGGCGGGGTCGCAGAAATTTTCCGATTTGGATTGCTCAAATTTAGTACACAGTTTTGACTCGTTTTTGACGCTTACAACGGCGTGGGCATTCCACTAGGTACCATACGATCCCAACAACTTTTTCGAGCGTGTCTGCTGCCTTTAATGACATCGTAGAAGATCGACAAACTCGTAGGGAAAGAGTGTAACGACATCGTGGAAGCAGTAGCACGTAGAGATTTTAGCACTCGAGATCTTGTGCTACCGTAACCTTCGGCTAGCCACAGAGCGCTTTATTGTATCATAAACGCTGACACAGTGTTACGCGTAGGATTTGAAGCTGGGGCTAAATGCATCAACAGGCAGGGTTGGGGCAGGGGCAGGGCAGTCTGCGCCGTTGAAGATCTCCGTAGTTCACAAAATCAATCGTGCCCCTGCCGCTCCAGCTAGGAGGCTGTGGCAGCTAGAGCAGCGAAAAACACTGCTGGGGCACGATTGATTAGATGATCTACTGCCCTTGCACTGCGATCGTCAACGATGCCGACTGCCCTGTTCGATCCCGGACAGGGCAGTCGGCGTGGATGCATCCGTCCTCTGAAGTCTAGTGCTGTTGATGTTACCTCATTCAATATCACGCCTGGATATCGAGAAGATTTATAGGACGCCATATGCAACAGCACCGGTGGTTCCACCGCGATCCATAACGATGAAAGTTTGAAGGACCCCATATGAAGCAGGTAAGATAGTTTCACCACGATCCATAACTATGAAAGTTTAAAGGACGCAACGTACAACAGCTATGATCGTCCCACCACGATTCGTAACAGAGAAACTTTAGATGACGCAATATGTCACAGCTATGATGGTCCCACCACGATTCGTCAACGAGAAACTCCAAAGGACGCAATACAGAACAGCTAAGATGGTCCCACCACGATTCGTAACGGAGAAGCTTCAAAGGACGCAGCATACAACAGCTATGATCGTCCCACCATGATTGGTACCAGAGAAACTTTAAATGACGCATTATCTCACAGCTATGATGGTCCCACCACGATTCGTCAACGAGAAACTTCAGAGGACGCAATACACAACAGCTAAGATGGTCCCACCACGATTTGTAACGGAGAAACTTTAAAGGACGCAACATACAACAGCTATGCTCGTCCCACCATGATTCGTAACAGAAACTTTAAATGACGCAATATGTCACACCTATGATGGTCCCACCACGATTCGTCAACGATAAACTTCAAAGGACGCAATACACAACAGCTAAGATGGTCCCACCACGATTTGTAACGGAGAAACTTTAAAGGACGCAATACACTACAGCTATGATGGTCCCACCACGATTCGTGACGGAGAGGCTTGAAAGGGCGCAATATGCAACAACTAAGGTGGTCCCACCACGACTGGTAACGAAGAAAGTTTAAAGGACGCAATATGCAACACTCATGGCGGTCCCACCACGATTCGTCACTGAGAAAGTGTGAAGGACGCATTATGCGACGGCTATGGTGGTTCCACCACGATTAGTAACGGGGAGACTTTAAAGGAAGTAATATACAACAGCTATGATGGTTCCACGATTCGTCAGCAAGAAACCTATGAAAAATCAGAAAGAACAACAGCGTTGTTGTTGTTCCTTCAGATAATAACAAGAACAACATCCATGAATGAACACGAGATTAACATGAACCAAGGAAGAACCGTGATAAAAAACAGGTAGATACAAAACTATGAACTCCACCATGCAGATGCGCGCAATTATGAATTTAAGTTTTGCCCGTGAATTGAGGCGCAAGTCAGTCCAGAACACACCACACACACCACCTCACGGATGAACGCGGTCAGTCGGAATTTCGCGCGACATCAGTCCTATTAAAGGCACAGTCCAACCTTAGAACCGGTTTTCTTTTTTTCTGTCTATCTCGAAAACGGCGTCACGCTGATTCCAAAGATGTCTCTGGAATCGTTCAAGACCCCCTGGAAACTGAGTTATGGCCTCTCGAAAATTGAGCTACGGAAGCATGGTGGACGAGTTGTCCGAGGCTCGTAACCTCCGTCATTTGCAACCGCTGTATACTAGCTGACTTAAATGAAGAGAGAGCCTGAGAATGAAGGAAAGAACGATGTTATTGATCGAAAACCACCGCTTATCTCTCCACTGTTGAGCTCGAAACGTAGTAAAAGGGGCGTGCCACAGTGGCTTCCCGAGTTGGGCGCCCCAGGGTGGCTTCCTCCGATAAGTCGCTTATTCGGAGGAATTGAGAGGTCGCACTTGGCAAATGGTTTACGGGTTGGGTCTATTTAACGATTATGTGGAAATCTCAGATTTTGTCCCTAAGCTTGGACTGTACCTTTGAGGAGTTTTTACGCGATCCGACCGGATGGTGGACCGGTTGCATCGCGAGCACCAGAGTGCAATCGCTCCGACCGCGTCCTATGCGGGAGCTTCTTCGCGGTAAGTTCTAATTGGACTTTCGATCGCGGTCCAAACGGTACCTAAGCGCGATAAGTGCTATTCGGCATTTTCTGTGCGCGATAAGTCCGCCCTTATGTCTGAGTACTGCAAGCAGAATCATGCTGGGACCACGACGTCCAAGTACGATAATGATTGGAGGCAGTGTTCACGATAAAAAATGTGTTTCAGTTTCCACTATGAATAGGTAGTGGAGAAGCACACTGTAACGTTGACGTCGAAAGAGAGCATGAAAACGAGCCAGGAAAAGCCCCAAAAGAGCCCGAATAAGCCACTTTGACCGCAGGGCAAACCCCGAAAGCGCAATGCCCGCCCTCCGACGTGAACAAAAACGGGAGTTACAAGCTTTGGACAAGTCGTCCACCATGCTTTCCTAGCTCAATGTTTGAGGGACCATAACTCCGTTCCCAGGAGGTCTTGCACGATTTCAGAGACATTATTGGAATTAGCATAGGACCGTTCTCAAGATAAGCGGTAAAACACAAAAACGATTTTCATCGTGAACACTGCCTTTAAAGGCAGTGTTCACGATGATTCTCGTTTCCAAGTTTTCCACTCAAAACAATGCGTTGGCAACAAAGTGTTACCAAAATCACGCAGAATCGGCGAGAAGCGCACTAATTCGTCTTGTTTCAGTGACATTATTCTAAGGCCTGGGCTAGTTTTCCGTTTGGATGAACATGTTCACGGTGGTTGTCACCGGTAAAAGATGGGACTAATGGAAAATGGGAGAATATTTTGGGCAAAACAGTATTAGTTAGGGCCCGAAGGAAAGAACGGAGTAATACAGAATAGAGAATTGCAAAAGACGGGGGGGGGGCGTTTTTCTCGGTTTCTTCGTCATTTCAGTTCTACTCGGGAGCCAAGCAATCGATTTAGCGATTAATCTCAAAATCCAAGATTATCGTGAACACTGCCTTTAAGCTCCAGGCTGCAGAAGCGGTCGTCTGCAACTGCGGACAGAAATCCCACCCCGATATAGAAATTGAATATGAGGTTCGGCTCTAAATACCTGGCTAGCTTTAAAAAAATTGAAACCCAGTGTACACTTCATTGCACAAGTTCACGGAGATTTCGAAAACAACCATCACCACGCATCCATCTTCAGCGGTTCAGAAGTTACAAGCAAAAAACTGGTATTTCGTGGGTTGAAATTTGTTGAAGGACCGGGAAAATATTTTTCTGACCTGAAACACTATTCGACAAAGAGTTTTATGGGAATTTTCGAAGAGAAACTTCTGGCAGATGTACATCCCCGAAGGCAATTGGCTACGAGAGGAAAAGGGGTGAATTCAATGTCAGTTCCAAACAGTTACCGACATTCGTTGAACCTCGGCATTAGTTCAATGTTGTTGACGTTGACTGCAGCTTTGCTCGAGGTGGTATCAAGCTTCATTCGACTGACATATCGATGGTTCCGCCTCCTTCAGAATCTGAAAGAGCTAAATCCAGTAGTGAAAATACACGATCAAACTCCATAAATGTAAACTCTACGGGATTTCGAATCCGAAATTTCCAAACTGATATTATATGAGTTTGGAAATTTGGGAGTCGAATTTCTGGAGAGAGTCAACCGCTACGGTGTGCTGTGCTGGCCCTTCACTGCTGATGTGGCGTCAAGTACCTCAAACTTGGGTAATTGAACCAACAGCAACGCCAGTCGTAAGCCTGACCCCGCGAGTGCGTCGTACATCAATCTTGGAAATATCTTCTTGGCCAATTTAAGTTACTTGCGACCTATATTGTGCCCTATATTGTGCCATTCAAGTTACATGTAACATATCGAAGGCGCACTGCACGCAAGGTTCTCTCAGAAACCGAAAACAAGTTACTTGTAACATATCTAAGCTGATGTGAGTTACCTGCGACTTATCTCAAGTCGTATCCCGCCGGTATGTTACATGTAACTTGAATGACATGAGATAAGTCGTAAGTAACTTACATCGGATCAGACATGTTACAAGTAACTTGTTTTCGGCCTTTTATGTTACAAGTAACTTGTTTTCATTTTTCTGAGTTGTTCTCAATAAATTAAATATGTACTTGGATGACTATATTTTGAGAAGCAGATTTTGATAATCTCAGACTTTCAGCGTGTATTAAAGTGATTTATGGAAGTTAGTAAATCGAAATGACCGAGCGGTTGTAATGGGTGATGAACAGTGAAGGGCGGCAGTGGAGGTGCTGCATATTTCCTTAGATTGGCAGGAAAATGTCTTCGGAGTTCTGCGTACTCCTTGAAACGCGTCGCACGTTTCTCAAGAGACATGTCCTTTTATGTTTTCTCTAGTACAAAACGTTGCGATTTGGAATGAGAAAAAATGTTCAAATCTCGTTGTTTCTTCTTTATTCTACACTTTCGATGACGTCATGCACACTCCAATTGGGTAACTGCTTTTTTTTCCATGGCGTGCTGCACTTTCCCAGTGAGGCCCCGCTCACTTCCTATGACGTCTTGCACAGTCCCACTGGGGTCCTGCTCACGTTCCATGACGTCCTGCTCACTCCTATCGAGGTTCTGCACACTTTATATGACGTCCTGAACACTCCCGCTGGGGTTCTGCACACTTTATATTACGTTCTGCACACTCGCAGGGGAGCCCGCCTTTTTCCTATGAAGTCCCGCACACTCCCACTGGGGTCCTTCACGCTCCCACTGGGGTTCTGCAGACTCCCACAATAGGTCCTGCACACTCCCTCTGGGGTCCTGCACACTCCCTATGAAGTCCTGCACACTCCCACTGGGTTTTCGCACTCTCCCACTGGGGTCCTGCACACTTTCTTTAACGTCCTGAACACTCTTATTGGGGTTCTGCACACTCCCACAATAGGTCCTGCACACTCCACCTGAGGTCTGGCACACTTTCTATGACGTCCTGCTTACTCCAACTGGGGTCCTGCCCGCTCCCACTCGGATTTCGCACACTCCCACTGGAGTCCTGCACACTTTCTCTGACGTCATGCACACTCCCACTGGGTCCTGCACACTTTCTATGACGTACTGCACACTCCCACTGGGGTCCTGCACACTCCCACCGGGGTTCTTCACACTCCTACAGTAGGTCCTGCAAACTCCCACTGGGGTCCTGCCCACTCCCACTGGGGTTTCGCACACTCCCACAGAGGTCCTGCACACTTTCCGTGAGATCGCGCACATTCCCAATATGGTCCTGCACACTTTCTGTGACGTCCTGCACACTCACACTGGGGTCCTGCACATTTTCTGTTACGTCCTGCACACTCACACTGGGGTCCTGCACTTTTTCTGTGACGTCCTGCACACTCCCACTGGGTCCTGCACACATTCTATGACGTCATGCACACCTCCACTGGGTCCTGCACACCCCCACTGGGCTTCTGCACACTCCCGCTGGGTCCTGCACGCTTTTTATGACGTCCTGCACACTTCCACTGGGTCTTGCACTTCTTCTATGACGTCCTGCACACTCCCACTGGGGTCCTGCGCACTCCTACTGGGGTTTCGCACACTTCCAATGGGGTCCTGCACACTTTCTGTGACGTCCTGCACACTCTCACTGGGTCCTGCACACTTCCTATGACGTCGTGCACACCTCCACTGGGTCCTGCACACTCCCACTGGGGTTCTGCAGACTCCCACAGTAGGTCCTGCACACTCCCTCTGGCGTCCTGCACACTCCCTATGACGTCCTGCACACTCCCACTGGGTTTTCGCACTCTCCCTTTAGTGTCCGGCACACTTTTTATGACGTCCTGCACACTCCTACTGGGGTCCTGCCCCCTTCCACTGGGGTTTCGCACACTCCCACTGGGGTTCTGCACTTTTTCTGTGACGTCCTGCACACTGCCACTGGGTCCTGCACACTTTCTATGACGTCGTGCTTACTCACACTGGGGTCCTGCACTTTTTCTATGACGTCCTGCCCACTCCTACTGGGGTTTCTCACACTCCCACTGGGTCCTGCACACATTCTATGACGTCGCGCACACCTCCACTGGGTCCTGCACACTCCCACTGGGGTTCTGCACACTCCCACTGTGTCCTGCACGCTTTCTATGACGTCCTGCACACTTCCACTGGGTCTTGCACTTCTTCTATGACGTCCTGCACACTCCCACTGGGGTCCTGCCCACTCCTACTGGGGTTTCGCACACTCCCAATGGGGTCCTGCACACTTTCTGTGACGTCCTGCACACTCCCACTGGGTCCTGCACACTTTCTATGACGTCGTGCACACCTCCACTGGGTCCTGCACACTCCCACTGGGGTTCTGCAGACTCCCACAATAGGTCCTGCACACTCCCTCTGGGGTCCTGCACACTCCCTCTATCGTCCTGCACACTCCCACTGGTGTCCGGCACACTTTCTATGACGTCCTGCACACTCCTACTGGGGTCCTGCCCCCTTCCACTGGGGTTTCGCACACTCCCACTGGGGTCCTGCACACTTTCTGTGACGTCCTGCACACTCCCACTGAAGTCCTGCTCACTCCTACTGGGGTTTCGCACACTCCCGTTGGGGTCCTGCACACTTACGATGACATCCAGCACACTCCCACTGGGGTCATGCCCACTCCCACTGGGGTCCTGCACACTTTCTGTGACGTCCTGCACACTCCCACTGGGTCCTGCACACTTTCTATGACGTCGTGCTTACTCCAACTGGGGTCCTGCCCGCTCCCACTCGGATTTCGCACACTCCCACTGGGGTCCTGCACACTTTCTGTGACGTCCTGCACACTCACACTGGGGTCCTGCACACTTTCTGTTACGTCCTGCACACTCACACTGGGGTCCTGCACTTTTTCTATGACGTCCTGCCCACTCCTGCTGGGGTTTCGCACACTCCCAATGGGGTCCTGCACACTTTCTGTGACGTCCTGCACACTCCCACTGGGTTCTGCACACTCCCACTGGGGTTCTGCACACTCCCACTGGGTCCTGCACGCTTTCTATGACGTCCTGCACACTTCCACTGGGTCCTGCACACTTTCCATGACGTCATGCACATTCCCACCATGGTCCTGCACACTTCCTATGACATCCTGCACGCTCCCACCGGGGGGGTCATGCCCACTCCCACTGGGTCCTGCACGCTTTCAATGACGTCCTGCACACTTCCACTGGGTCTTGCACTTTTTCTATGACGTTCTGCACACTCGCATTGGGGTCCTGCACACTTTCCATGACGTCATGCACATTCCCATCATGGTCCTGCGCACTTTCTATGACGTCCTGCACGCTCCCACTGGGTCCTGCTCACTCCTACTGGGGTTTCGCACACTCCCGTTGGGGTCCTGCACACTTACGATGACATCCAGCACACTCCCACTGGGGTCATGCCCACTCCCACTGGGGTCCTGCACACTTTCTGTGACGTCCTGCACACTCCCACTGAAGTCCTGCTCACACCTAGTGGGGTTTCGCACACTCCCTTTGGGGTCCTGCACACTTACGATGACGTCCTGCACACTCCTACTGGGGCCCTGCCCCCTTCCACTGGGGTTTCGCACACTTTCTGTGACGTCCTGCACACTCCCACTGGGTCCTGCACACTTTCTATGACGTCGTGCTTACTCCAACTGGGGTCCTGCCCGCTCCCACTCGGATTTCGCACACTCCCACTGGGGTCCTGCACACTTTCTCTGACGTCCTGCACACTCACTTTGGGGTCCTGCACACTTTCTGTTACGTCCTGCACACTCACACTGGGGTCCTGCACTTTTTCTATGACGTCCTGCAAACTCCTGCTGGGGTTTCGCACACTCCCAATGGGGTCCTGCACACTTTCTGTGACGTCCTGCACACTCCCACTGGGTCCTGTTCACTCCCACTGGGGTTCTGCATACTCCCTTCAGGTCCTGCACGCTTTCTATGACGTCCTGCACACTTCCACTGGGTCCTGCACACTTTCCGTGACGTCATGCACATTCCCACCATGGTCCTGCACACTTCCTATGACATCCTGCACGCTCCCACTGGGGTCATGCCCACTCCCACTGGGTCCTGCACGCTTTCAATGACGTCCTGCACACTTCCACTGGGTCTTGCACTTTTTCTATGACGTTCTGCACACTCGCATTGGGGTCCTGCACACTTTCCATGACGTCATGCACATTCCCACCATGGTCCTGCACACTTCCTATGACATCCTGCACACTCCCACTGGGGTCATGCCCACTCCCACTGGGGTTTTGCACACTCCCAGTGGGGTCTTGCACACTTTCTATGACGTCCTGCACACTCCCACTGGGTCCTGCACACTCCCACTGGGGTTCTGCAGACTCCCACAATAGGTCCTGCACACTCCCACTGGGTTTTCGCACTCTCCCACTGGGGTCCTGCGCACTTTCTATGACGTCCTGCACGCTCCCACTGGGTCCTGCACACTTTCTATGACGTCGTGCACACTCCCACTGGGGTCTTGCACACTTTCTATGACGTCGCGCACACCTCCACTGGGTCCTGCACACTCCTACGGGGGTTCTGCACACTCCCACTGGGTCCTGCACGCTTTCTATGACGTCCTGCACACTTCCACTGGGTCTTGCACTTCTTCTATGACGTCCTGCACACTCCCTGACGCGAATCGGCTGGACCCCGGTCAGTGAGGGACGGGTTCACCCGCTCACCCTACTGTATTATAACTGTATTAAATATGTAGTACCTACCTCTAACCCAGGGGACTTAGGACATAACCCTCCCACACGCTAAGTCCGGGGAACCACAAGGGGGAAACATCAACACACAAGAATAATAAATATAAATACGATCGGATGCGATCCGATAATCACGAACACGACACCAGAATGATTACTGTTTATTAGTGAGGAATTATGATGTGAGAGGTTAATAGGTGAGAGAGTAGTAGATTAGAATAATTAGGAATATTAGGGTGAGTACAG
This sequence comes from Aplectana chamaeleonis, assembly GCA_029168955.1. Taxonomy (NCBI): domain Eukaryota; kingdom Metazoa; phylum Nematoda; class Chromadorea; order Rhabditida; family Cosmocercidae; genus Aplectana; species Aplectana chamaeleonis. Next base: position 217,030 of record JAPDOI010000752.1, read on the forward strand.
ACGAAATCATGTCTGTACTAAAAGGAGTTAGTTAATAGACAACCTACGGGCCTACGGCTGCAAGGAGGGCCGGACCGATGTCCGGCTAGAAGGTTGCTGTAGTACCATGTAGTATAAAGTTCTAAGGGCTAAGTAGCCCCTCGAACAGCGACGTGAGAAAAAGGAATAATGAGAACAGCCAAAAGGGTGGCTGGTGGCCGACGGCGGAGGAGTGGAGACGCGAATGACCCCCGACCCCTCGCCCGACAGCATCGACCCAGCCGGGTGGTCGCCGCTGATCGACGGGGTGGTCACGCTGCAGACCCACCTTGGGAGCGGAAGCTCGCCTTCGCGACACTCCCGGCCCAAGAGAATGGTGGGCCCGGGTGAGCGTAAGCTCGCGGCGGGGAGGAGCCTAACGAGCGTAGTGACCACTGCTGCTACCGCCACTGGGCCTAGTGCCCCTAACTGCAGCTACCCCCTTATAGTAGATGAAAGGTTCAACCCTTCATGCAACCGTGTTGTATGTTTAGAAAGGGGGAGGATGGTGATAGCAGACATGACCCCTTCTGTACTAGGGGTTATAATAGGGGGCAATTTAGCACAACAGTAATAATCCAAATTTTCTCTTCTGCATTCTGCAGTCTCTTCTGAGTAATGAGTACATAATTAGTAAATCAATAAAACGGTAATCGGGGGGTGTGTATACAAGTCTGTTGGTACCTGCTCGTTGGTGCCCCTGCTTCTACTGAACCCAGCAGACGTTTGAGTGTACACAGGGAACGTTCGAGCGATATAGCGTGCACAACTATATCGCGAAAGTATCCCGCACATTGCATAAAGGTGTCGCCGTCCGGCACACTAAGGCCTCTGGTCCATAACACCTTAGGATCCGTACCTAGGGAGTCATGGAGTCTTTGGCCACAAGCCACGAATTTCGCCACCCTGAACTGTCGATCGCTGTCGAGTGATATCCAAAAAACTGCGCTATCCAGACTTCTGAGCTATTTCCATGCACCGTTTGCTGCTTTGCAGGAAACCCGCCTCAGGATAGACCCGTCATCAGCGTCGGAGGGTACACCATCTAGTGCGGTAACGCTGACGATAGGAGAGTGGGAGGCTGTGCAAAGGCTGGAAGGAAGGATTTCAATGGTATGGTCAAGGAGTTCGGCTCAACGTCGTGTCGGAATGCATTCGTACGACTGCGGGATCACAGAGGATTCAATCTGTGGATAGTGAGTGCTCATGCGCCCACTGAAACCGCCGAAGACAATTCCGAAGAATGCGTTTTATGAGGAACTCAATACGTTGCTGGCCAGGATACCTTGTCAACATGCTGTTGTCGTGGGGATTGACGCAAATGCGAAGATGGGACTTGATCAGGAATCCGAAGTACTCGGTAAATGGTTCTACCCAGTGGAGCAAACATCGGACAATGGCTACCGCCTTGTCGACTTTTGTGAACGCAGTGGTCTGATTATTGCATCGACATTCAAGAGGAATCATCGCCGCCATCAGCTTACGTGGCAGGGACCAACCCGGCTATCTCCAGAAGAGCAGCGGAAGCGGAAGATGACAACTTTGAAACTACAGCTTGACTATGTCCTGACGAGGAATATTCCAGTATTGGACATTCGAAGATCTAGAGCTGTGTGGGATGTCGCATTCGATTCGGATCACCGTCCTGTTCTGTTGAACTTCACTGCGAGGATTCATAAGAGGAAGCGAGGGGCTCAGCCTCTCCAGAGGATTGACATGACAAGTCTCAGAGATGAAGAGTGCAGAAGGAATTTCCGACAACGCGTTTCTATTCACATCGGAGTACGGACTAAGAAGAAATTTTGCGACGCGGATTCTTTTGTCAAGTGCATCCAGGACGCTTCGAAAGAGGCACTCCCGGTTGTACAGCCTAAGAAGAAGTTCGCCTACGTCTCAGAAGAAACAACATCTACCTACAACAGAGTATGTGCTCTCGAACTGCAGGAAACTTCGTGGAGGAGAAGCGTCTGAGGAGGAAGTTGCGTCGGCAGCTTCAAAGGGACCGCGAACGAGAGTGGACGTGTAGAGCTAAGGAATTCGAGAAGGCTTGGGAGGAGAAGAATCCGAAGAAAGCCTACACGTTGCTGCGACAGTATAGCGGGAAGATGAAGAGATGTTCTCCTGTCTTGAACACTACCAATGGAGTTGCAGTTGGTGATGCGACGCTGCCAATATGGAAGGATTACTTCAGTTCACTACTGAATCGTCCAGCGCCATCAGTACCTGAGCTCCCGCATGTTCAGAGAGCACATTACGATGTCAGTGAGGAACCGCCGACTGAGTCTGAAGTTTTGGATTATGTCCGGAAAATGAAGAATGGAAAGGCAGGTGGAGATGACAACATCACTGCTGAAATGCTGAAAGCTCTTCCTCCGTCTGGGATTCGTGAAATGACCAACACCATCCGTGCCATATGGATGAGCGAAAGGATACCCGATTCGTGGAGACATGCGATCATCGTACCTCTTCACAAGAAGCTATCCGTCACGGATCCTAAGAACTACAGAGGAATCTCTCTACTTCGTGTCATGTACAAGGTTTTAGAACGTATCATTCTCGAGCGACTTATCAAACATCGTGAAGGAACGACCAGAGATGAGCAAGCCGGTTTTCGACCTGGAAGATCGACCATCGACCAAGTGTTCGTCGTGAGAAGAGTAATTGAATCGTGGCAGCGGTTTTCGAAGCCATTACAGCTTGCTTTTTGGACTTTGAAGCCGCGTTCGACTCTCCTCATCGTGATCGATTGCTCAATGCTCTGCGAGCAGATGGAGTCCCGGAAAAGTATGTTCGGTTAATCGAGGACATGAACAAAGGAACAACAGCAGCAGTTCGTACACCTGTCGGATTTACGTCAGCTTTCGAGGTGAAAACAGGAGTAAGGCAAGGAGCCGTTGCAGGACCTTTTCTTTTCAACTTCGCCGTTGATGACATCATGCGTAGAGTTGCAGAACAGTTTCCTGCGGATGTGATCCTAACACCATCAGGACGCTCCCTTGTCGACCTGGAGTACGCCGACGACATTGTGTTATTCGCTGAAAACAACGCAAAACTGCAAAGGATTGTGAACCTCGTTTCGAAGTATGCCGCAGCCTATGGACTTCGTCTTCGTCCCGACAAATGTAAGCAGATGTGGGTCTCTCAGAGGCCTTCAACTGGAGTTTGTGTGGACGGACAACGTATCGAACTGGTGGACGATTTCTGTTATTTGGGCTGTTTGCTGAAGAACGATGGTAGTTATGCAGCGGATATTCGACAACGATGTGCGAAAGCTACGTCTGCATTCAATTCTCTAACCAAGTGTTTGTGGTCTACCACCATCGCGAAGGAAGTCAAGTTGCGCGTCTACCTATCCGCTATTCGCCCTATCATGATGTACGGATCGGAGACGTGGGCAGCACCGAAAACGCAGATGGAAAGGTTGGATTGCACGGAGAGGAAGCTTTTAGGCGTTTGCTTGGATATTTCTGGCCGCGTGTATGCCATAACGAAGACCTTTACAAGGAAATCGACGCAGTACATCAACGCTTGACACGAGGGAGGTGCCAGCATCTCCTAACGCCATCTCAAGCAGCAATGGAAAGTCGACTTCGACTGCTCCGGGCATATACTAAGAAGAACGCCGGATCGTCTTGTACAACACGCTTTAAAAATGCTTCCAAATCCTGTCTGGAAACGGCCACCTGGGCGTAGGCGAAAGTTCTGGACGGATGTGGTTAAAGAGGATTTAAAGTCACTCGGCATCGAAAGACAGTTCAGGCGCGATGTTTCGTTTCGCAGGAAATGGAATAGTGACAGCTGGATGGAATGTGTTCAAATTGTGGCTGAAGACCGTGAAAAATGGACACGGCTGACTACTAGGACGGCACACCTCGGTGAAGATGCGGAATGACCGCGTCAGGCGAAAGCCAACCGATTAAGTCAAGTAAGTCAATAAAACGGTTAACATAAAACTAAACAGAACACAGAACAAAACATATGTACAGTAGTCTACAAGAGACTGGAATGCCGCATCGTCACTCATCAATCATCATCGTCATCATCGCCACCTTGCCTCCCACACACCCAACCATACACGTCTGTAATAGACAGGTGGTTAAGAGTTCACAAGTAGCACAACACACACCACACCGACGTCAATAGTCTAACAACTCTCCTTGTTACCCAAACTTACCCATCCGTCGGTGCGCTCAGACAGGTGACGACAGCGGCAACTGTATTATTTAAAGGCAGTGTCCGCGATAAAATCAGTCTCCGAGTTTTCACCGGAAATCAAGAGGTTCGAGCCCTATTTAACCAGAAATGTTGAAAAAACGCCTAAAAACGAGCACGAACAAGCCCTACACGGCCCTAATTTGAGTGTTCCGCTCACGCAACGCCCACTCCCTCCACGGCAACCGATAAAGTTTACCAATTCAAAATTTGAGTTTGAGAAGGTAATGGATCATCAAATGGGGTTAGTCTAGCTAAGCGGAGTTGACTATAGCCCCCTGAGTGTATGCTGTTTCCTTAAAATGGGTTTTCCACTTATTTACGGATCAGAGGCGGTTGAAAGGAGTGGGCGTTGCGTGCGCGGAACACTCATGTTTAGGGCCGTATAGGGCTCTTCTCTGCTTGTTACTAACCGTTTTTTCAACACTACTGGTAAAGTCGGACTCGTACCTTTTGATTTCCGGTGAAAAATGGGAGACTGATTTTATCGTGGACACTGCCTTTAAGATGGGGTCCGCCTCTGTAGCGAAGATGAACGAGGAGGGCCCATCCGGCTGTATTACATCTGTAGTAATAACTGTATTAGGACCTCGCACGTTTTCGCGCGCAGTGCATAAAAGGTAGGGCCGATACGCACAAGCAAATTAAAACGCGCTTCAAAAAATAGCGAATGCAGCTGAGTATCATGTATTGAATTATCCGCCTCACCATATGCCATCTGAGTCCTCTTCTTCATCGTCAGGGGGATTACGAGGCCAAGGTCTATCACTCTGGGCACGCCTCTGCGAGGGTGGAGCCGGAGATTGACTAGGGGCCCTGACCGGACTACCTCTGGACGAAGACGAGGGCCTCATCGTTGACCCAGGTCTCACCGGCCTCTCATGGGGGACACGGGCGACAGACCCCTGGGGAGTGGGGCGGAATGTAATATCCGCCAGTCTCTGATAGAACGCAGGTGGCGCTGTATTAGTGTCGTTTACCGCTCGAGGATTATACACGCAGAATGCCCTGTGGTGGCCATAGATGTGACAGAGGCCACAAGGGTTTCGGCGTGCGCAGGCACTATGGTGGCGTTTAGCGCAATTGGAGCAAACGTCATACTTGTCTGCCAGCCGAGCCCGTTCGCTCAATGATCTCACCTGGGGACAGTCTGACGTATAATGATCACGCTGCCCACAGAACACACAGGGGTCCAGACCTGGAGGGGGGATCTCTGGGTTCCTCACAGCAGTCACCCGCTCCCTCGGTGCAGGGTCCTCTCGACGAATCGATCCAGACCTGGACTGGGAACGAGCGGCATGTGTGGTCTTCTGTGGGGGAGCGCCGCGGTCTGTATTATCTCCATCGTATCTCCTCTTAGCTGCCTGCGTCCCTCGCGACTGGTGCCCGGCAGTGGACGACCCCGACGCCTGGTACTGCCAGGACGGGCCGGGTCGGCCAGCCTCCCGGGGGCGAGACGGTTCTCGAAATCGCGGGAGCGGGTGGGCTATAGGAGGCGGTGGGGCTGTAGTAAGTGCTACATGAGTAGCTGTAGTATTGGCTGCTCCTGCTGTATTATCCCTAGCAGATGCTGTTGGTGGAGCTGTAGTACTGGCTCGGGCATTTTGCTGCTGTAGCCTGTCGACCGAGCTAATGCGCAGATGGTCGGCTGTGACGTCGAACCTGAGCGCATTCGAATAATTGTCTCTCCACCAACGCAAAGTCTCCAGATAGGATTCTGGACTATCGTTCCACACTTCTACCATGCCAGGCGCCGAGTCGATTCTGTACTGTTCTTCCCCCTCGGTGACACGTAGTCTGCGGCGACTAAACATATGTGCCATCCGGTGGGCTTCGAGTACGCGGACCATGCGCATAGCGTGTGCAACGACTGCATCTGCCAGGTTGTAGGTCTCTGTGACCAATTTACTATTGACGCTGAAAGCATTTAGCGCCGTTCTGTAATATTCGACATTAGTTGTTGGTTCAATAAACCTGGGCACGAACAATCTACGGAGCTGGTTGCCATTGTTGATAATAGCTGTGATGCTATGGTTCAACTGATCGCTCCAAGCTTGTAGATCGACATACCTGAAGTCCAACGGTTGCCTCCGTATTAGGAGGACCGCAAGGTTATGGAAGGTCTTCGTGGTATTTTGACTCAACAACTGTAACGTCTGTAATAGACGGACCATCTCCGCTGCTGCTTCATAATCTTGCAGCGTTGCGGGCACAGAGTCCCTCGGAGGGATTACTAATGCGCGGATCTGGTCCCTTAATGTATTATTGGTTGTAATATAGTCGAAGACGACCCTGAGCTCAGCTGCGGTGAGTTCTTCCTGGAGTCGGGGGTCGACTGCTGTAGTACTCGTTGCGGTCACCTGTGGCAGCGGCCCAAACGAGGTGGCTGCTGGATTTGGACGCAACGGTGTATTAGAATCTGTATTATGTCTTCCCTCCATCGGTTGGATGGTTAATGCGGCAACGATTTCCGCTGCGCGGTCATCGTTATCGCTAATATGGCGTAGCGGCTCGTCTGTCTCCGCACCCGACTCTGCCTCGCGACCGTCACTCGTGGCGGTCCATTGAGGTTCTAGAGCCGTATGCGTACTGCTCGACTGTGAGTCGCCATGTGCCTGATGGGGGGAAGACTGCTTCGCTGGTGCGACGAGACACTGTTCCGTGTCCATGGCCTCTTCGTCCGTGGTGATACCTGTTGACACCTCGGCTACGCCCGGTGAGATTTGGCTGGGCCTCGGGTCTGAATAACCAACTGGACTGGGAGGTTGATGGATTGTCACGGGGGGTCGGGACTGATCCACTGGCCCCGACTGTGTCTGCGACGCAGCTGTATTACGGACTGTATTACGCGCTGCTGTACTAAGACTGGTCGGCTCGGCCTCTCCTCCGCCCGTGGTCGGCCTCGTGGTATGTCCGACCGCAGGAGGATGACTTCGAGGGGAGGGCCGGTTCACTGTATTATACACAACCGGTGGAACACGAGAACGATAACTCCCCTGAAAAGGGGGCCGGTTCGCTGTATTAGACGCGCCCGGAACACGCGAACGATAAACACCACGAAGAGTATCAACTACAGGACTAACGAAGGGAGGAGCACGAGGCTCGCTCCCGTTACCTGTCTCTGTTTCCTCTCGTCTGGATCTTCCTCTTCGCGATTCGCTCTGGGTTCCCCTTTGCGTTCGTCTATCCTCATTTTTGTTCCTCCCAACTCGTCCTCTGGATGGTTGCTTTTCTCGTCGGGTCCGTTGTCGTTGGATCTGGTCAGGATCCATTGTTTAGCAATATTGCACGAATCCAAGAAAGATTTCTGGAATAAGGTAGTTAGTAATGATTAATTGCAAAGATTCATGAGAGGGTGGACGATGATCTGAGAGAAGTGGAAAAGACCGCCAGAGCGGCGGGAGAATGCTGCTCGAATGAAGGCTCGTCCGCCGTTGGGATGAGTCAGCCACGCCGACGAAATAGCGGCGGGACCATCTCAACCGTTGGCGAGCCGCGCCTTCAATTGAACCGCATTCAAAACAGCTGACGCTGCTCGAATCACATGTTTTTTACCTTTTCCCAGGGTTTTGGTCGTTGGTACGTGTAACCTACCCGTTTATTTTGGGTAGAGGGGCTACTTATGCCCTGTATTATTGTTGTATTATTCAGAAACGTCATGTAATACAAGTTTATACAGAAATTATGTGATAAAACTTACAGAAATGACATGTAAGAAAATGAACATGACACTTCTGAGTATTACAATTGTTTCTTGTATTATAGACACTGTATTATATGGCCATTGAAAATTTCGCGCGCCTCATAAAATTATATATATATTCCAAATTAAATTTTCGCGCAGCAAAATGCGGAAATGGGCCTGTATTATGTCGCTTGTAGATTACCAAGTCGGGTCGATAGCTTGCGCTATGTTATCCAAGTCGAGATCGATTCTGAAATTAAATGGTTTCCCACGACAAGGTCGTGGGTACAACGAAAACTTCGGCATGTAACTCGACGCGACGCGACCTATATACCTCCAAACGTGAGAAAAGATTAAATGAGTAAATATGTTAGATGGTAGGGTTAAATTGTAAAATTAGTGTGAAAATTGTGTGTTCATATTATTTAAGAATTTTATTTTAGTCTAAAATGGATGAGATGGTGTTCTAAATGTGATTAGCAGAAAGTTTCCGTTCGTGTCGAGTGATTTTTTTGAATTTTTTGGGATGTTTTTCCCTCTGTGTGCACCCCTTTCCTATTTCTGGGGAGGGGAGTCTGCCCCAACGCTCGTAGGTCATACCACGCTGTACTTTCCCTCGCGTAGGGGCCAGCAGATTTTAGGCAGCTGTATTAAATTGTAGTAAGACTGTATTAAGCGCAAAATACAAAGGTGGGTCAGCCGCTTAGTGTACCGCTTCACTGGATAGGGGGGAAGGGTGACTTCCCAATGGCGTTAGTCACCGTCGAGCGAGCAGGGCTGCTCCCGCAAACACCGTACCTCCACCTACCTTATTGGCTGGCCAAGCCACATGGTAGTGAGGATGAGTCCGGACTCTCTAGGTGAACCCGTAGGGTTTTTAGCGCAACGTTCAAGACCTCCACCTTGCTCTGCCTTCATTTGGCACGGCGATCCACCCACCCTGGACCACACTCCAAACCAGGGGGGCTGGTACTAGTAGACAAATAAACCCACTTAAGGCGCCGGCTTTATCCCTACCCAGCTCCACTAGCCTATAGCGGCCGACTTACCTAGGTATTGCAGTGACCTCTGCCTCAGATCTGTGCGGAAGGTCCGTCGACTGGTTAGCCACAATCCCAGTCAACTTCCCTTCCAAGGCTTTGGTCTCCGCTTAGCACCCTAGTTTCTGTATTAAGGCTTAATTTATGCCTGTATTAGCGCGCGCCGCCTAACCCTGCTGGTGACCCCCCTGTATTATCGTACCCCCAAGTGGGGGTGATGTTGTTTGGGGGGGGGTAAACTTTGTACCCCGCCGACCGAAGTGCCAGTGGCAGGGCACCCTTACTCGATCAATCATGATCGATGCGGGTCCGAATGCCAACGGCCGATGCACCATGACGCGAATCGGCTAGACCCCGGTCGGTGAGGGACGGGTTCACCCGCTCACCCTACTGTATTATAACTGTATTAAATATGTAGTACCTACCTCTAACCCAGAGGACTTAGGACCTAACCCTCCCACACGCTAAGTCCGGGGAACCACAAGGGGGAAACATCAACACACAAGAATAATAAATATAAATACGATCGGATGCGATCCGATAATCACGAACACGACACCAGAATGATTACTGTTTATTAGTGAGAAATTATGATGTGAGAGGTTAAAAGGTGAGAGAGTAGTAGATTAGAATAATTAGGAATATTAGGGTGAGTACAGACGAAATCATGTCTGTACTAAAAGAGTTAGTTAATAGACAACCTACGGGCCTACGGCTGCAAGGAGGGCCGGACCGATGTCCGGCTAGAAGGTTGCTGTAGTACAATGTAGTATAAAGTTCTAAGGGCTAAGTAGCCCCTCGAACAGCGACGTGAGAAAAAGGAATAATGAGAACAGCCAAAAGGGTGGCTGGCGGCCGACGGCGGAGGAGTGGAGACGCGAATGACCCCCGTCCCCCTCGCCCGACAGCATCGACCCAGCCGGGTGGTCGCCGCTGATCGACGGGGTGGTCACGCTGCAGACCCACCTTGGGAGCGGAAGCTCGCCTTCGCGACACTCCCACTGGGGCCCTGCCCACTCCTACTGGGGTTTCGCACACTCCCAATGGGGTCCTGCACACTTTCTGTGACGTCCTGCACACTCCCACTGGGTCCTGCACACTTTCTATGACGTCGTGCACACCTCCGCTGGGTCCTGCACACTCCCACTGGGGTTCTGCAGACTCCCACAATAGGTCCTGCACACTCCCTCTGGGGTCCTGCACACTCCCTCTATCGTCCTGCACACTCCCACTGGGTTTTCGCACTCTCCCATTGGTGTCCGGCACACTTTCTATGACGTCCTGCACACTCCTACTGGGGTCCTGCCCCCTTCCACTGGGGTTTCGCACACTCCCACTGGGGTCCTGCACACTTTCTGTGACGTCCTGCACACTCCCACTGAAGTCCTGCTCACTCCTACTGGGGTTTCGCACACTCCCGATGGGGTCCTGCACACTTCCTATGACATCCTGCACGCTCCCACTGGGGGGGGTCATGCCCACTCCCACTGGGTCCTGCACGCTTTCAATGACGTCCTGCACACTTCCGCTGGGTCTTGCACTTTTTCTATGACGTCCTGCACACTCGCATTGGGGTCCTGCACACTTTCCATGACGTCATGCACATTCCCACCATGGTCCTGCACACTTCCTATGACATCCTGCACACTCCCACTGAAGTCCTGCTCACTCCTACTGGGGTTTCGCACACTCCCGTTGGGGTCCTGCACACTTACGATGACATCCAGCACACTCCCACTGGGGTCATGCCCACTCCCACTGGGGTCCTGCACACTTTCTGTGACGTCCTGCACACTCCCACTGGGTCCTGCACACTTTCACTGACGTCCTCAGACAAAAAGGAGCTCGACGCCCAGGCCAATTCGCGTCTTTTTCCCGAGATACGCGTTAAGCACGTGCTCGCCCTTGTGACACGAGCGCGTGCCTATAGCGGAAATAGGGGCGAGATCGTGTCTACCTCGTGGAAAGCACACATCAAAAAAGGAGCTCGACACCCACTACGTTCCGCCCACTTTCCGCAAGACACGCGTTAGGCACGTGGTCGCGCAATGCACTTTTCAAGGCCAAAGGCTGAAGAGAGTGTGCTTGCGTCGGAAGCGCAGACGAAGGGGGCAAGCAGCAGTGCCTCACACTCGGGATCCTCATTTATCGACCCAGCAGTGATCGTGTTGGTAGCTGCGATGTTTTTGACCTTCCATTGGTTTCATTCTCTACTCAAACTTCACTCTTCACTCTGTTCTTCATTTTTGTGCATCCCCTAATGATTGTATTTGTCTAAAAGTTTTTTTTTCTTTGCCATATTCTGTAAAAGGGGTCTGATTTTTGTTTGATTTTGTGACTTTTTGCGTTTCAAAAATCCCTGATGAATAAGCATTCCCAACTTCCCAGGCTCGATTTTCCGAAGAGATGCTTTTTTTCATGGAAATAGACGATGTTTTGGTAATACTTGACGAATAAGTTTTTTTTTCATGATTTTCCAGATCCTGTTTTTTTTTCGGACTATCCATTTTGCGAATTTAGGAAAGCGTCTCAATTTTATAAATAAAAGATTTTTCCAAATTTCAAATAATTTTCTCCGGGTTGAATACTGTTTTTTTGAGGAATTCCGAGGTGGCCTAAAAGTTTTCTGAGCTTTTACTGTTTATAGCCTTGAAAGAAGTGGGTGAAGTAGCTTTATCTGAATAATTGTAATCATTTTTCTTAATACTCATGTTCTTTTATGGTAGTATAATAACCTTTGTATACCCTAATGCTTGTGTTTTTCGAAGTCTCTTGTTCATTTTTTGTTTGAAAAATTGGTATTTTGTATTTATCGTAATTTGGGAGAATCCTGAGTAAATGTTTTTTTTTCAAATTTCACAACTGATTTTTGTTTGATTTCCTGCTTTTTTTACGTTCTCAAAATCCTAGTTGAATATGCATTTTTTGATTCTCCAGGTTCATTTTGGATGTTTTTATCCTCTGAAAACGGACTTCGTTCTGAAGGTTCTAGCTGAATAGGTTTTTTTTTATTTTCCAGGTCCAGTTTTGCCAAATTTCTACGTCTGTAAGGGTCCGAAATTCGTGAATATTTTTTTAAACATCCGAGTATTTTTCTCTGAATAAATGCTGATTTTGTTCGGAAATGTTGGATTTCCCTAGCAGTTTGTCGGCGTTTTAATTTATTGGATCTTTGGAAAGTTTGGGCAATGTAGCTTTATTCGAAAATTTTTAATCACATGACATGGACTTCACACACTAGTTTTCGAAATAAATGACTATCATACAAAAAATCAATATGAGTGTTCTCCTTAATGCTCATGTCTTTGTATGAGAACGTTTTTTTCATAAACAAAATTTATATTGTATTCTTTAGTGATAGTATTTGTCGGAACCATCTTTCCAAAGGAGTGTTTTTTTTTGTAATTTTCATAAAATGTTGCAGTCCTTAATGATTTTTTTTTATTTTTAAGTCTGTTTTTTTATTCATGTATTTTTGCGTTTTTCGTTGTTTTGCGTTTAATCATGGGCAATCGACGCTAGTTTTCGAAATACATGGCTTTTTGTCGTCCGATCACCCTTCCTTACGCAGGATTTCCAATGAATGTGTTTTTTATCTCTCGATGCTTAGAAGGATTTAAAGCTCTAAAAACCTCTTAAATTTCCCAAAGAATGCCTTTTCGAATTATGGGGTTGAATTGTTTTTGGAAATCAATGACATTTTCTCGATTGATTTTCTTTTTCACTATCACCTCGTCGACATACCAACTCAGGCGATTCTCGGCCCCGAGCCGCACCGAATAGGAATCGGAGCCGCCTGACAGTTTGACTCGTTCTCCTATTCTCCGGGCTACTGCTGTTGCTGTTCGGGCCAACAGGAATAGCCCGGACAGCAACAGCAGTGTCCCGGAAAAGAACAGGAGTGGCCCGGACAGCAACAGGAGCCGACTCGCAGATTGGAAAAACGAGCCGAACTGTCAGGCTGCTCGGGGCCGATAATCGCCTGTGAAGTGTGTGTGCTTCTTTCCTAAGCTTTCGGACTTTTGAATGTTTTTTTTCGGAGATACGTCGTTTTGAAAGCCTCGAATGAGTATTTTTTCGAAGTCTCATGTTCAATTTTCATGTTTTTTTTCTCAAATGAGCGCATCCTATAATCGTATATTAATTTGCTCGTTCCCATTTTTCCTCTTTTCAAGTGGACAAATGTTTCTAGATTGTGGTGTTCTGAAGCCTCCGAAAATTTTCAGTAAAATTTTTTCGAATTAAGCTCATCTAAAAATTACAAAGCGAGTGTAGTTTCGAATTCTCAGGACTTGATAGGGTTTTTTTGCTTTTCTGAACTAAAGTGTTCTTCGATTCCTCAGGTTCGGATTCTTCTTATACAGGCCATAAAACGGCCAAAGTCTCACCGTCGACTGCGTACCACGCGCTGCGCGTGGTACGCAGTCGACGGTGAGACTTTGGCCGTTTTATGGCCTGTATATGAGATTTTCAAAAGCTCGGAAACTTTAATCCAATATTTTTGTGATTGCTGAGGTGCAATGTTTTTTTGAGAACCAGTTGTCTTGTTCATCTGAGCCTTCAGAACAGGGTATTTTTATTGTTTTTCCACGCCTCATCTGTCAAGTTTTGCTATTTTTTCATAATTTAGGTCGTAAATTATGAGTATTTTGTGTGGTTGCACTTAACAACCTGCGATTTCTATTTTTAGTTCTTTCTGAGTCACCTACCGTTTTGTCAGACCGCAGAAAAACAGGAATTAGGCGTAAAATGAGTCAATTGTGCAATTACACACAACACTCTAATTCACGGCTGAGCCGAAATAACCCCTATCGAACAATTTTCCCCACATTTTTATTCTTTTCTCACGCCTCATCTCTCATGTATTGCTATTTTGTCATGATTTTTATAATGGAATGTAAATTTCAGTGATTACAATGACGGGCCGTCCACGATCACCAGAATGGCCTAGGAGGAAACGAATCCGCCTAGCAGATTTGAGAGGTCTGAAGTTGGGACTCGGGAAGGACTTGGGGAAATGCGCTTACAAATTACAGTGTGCATAGCTTGCAGATATCGCCCCTGCCTTGCCACCACAAGTTGCCTTGCCACCACAAGTTGTGGTAACAGACAACGACACAAGGGTGCGGAATCCCTTGGCAGAAGAGGAGGTGGTGAACGAAGTTGCGGTCAATTGGATACCCGTGGAGTACAACACTCCCGATCAAGGTTCGTCGTGTGTTAGAAAGTGCTGTTTTAGAAGTTTCTGTTTTTTTTGCTTTATTGCTTTGTGTTCGTTTTAATTACAAAGACAAAGCAATAGAACAAAGTCATAGCCATCGTGTTGCTGCTTCGCTGGAGGTTTTTTACGTGGTGGGTCTTTAAAAAAACACCGAAATTCTTGGGTCGAAGGGGACGGGGCATGATGAACTCGGGGTACGGACTTAGTGCACCCAAAAGGGCTCGCCGCCGTTACTCGCGGACAGGCTGCCAGCTGTCACTACAGTATCGCAGCCCCGCCCTTTGCTGACCGCGGCCGCGCCTCCTGATCGCGTCGCCGCGCCCGCGGTGGGAGTTGCGGCAGCCGCGACCGACCGCCATGAGACGACGACCGACTTTCAGATTATTGCTCCGTGCGGATCACTGCCTTTCGATTTTCCTGAGTTCCCATCTGCAGTGAATCGATCTGAATTACGAAGTTGATTCAAAACCGTAGACTGGAACTGTATGGTACCTACCACGGTAGCCATTCCACAGATAATGTCCGACTGGTGACGAATGATCTCAACTAATCGGGCTAGTATCGCAGAGTCGGACGAGATAGGAAGATCCATCGCTGATGCTTGTAGATTTTTTACTTCTTGAATATCCACCCGCACATCCTTCATTTTCGTGGCAACAAGCACCTATACTGAAGGTAATTGGAAACTGCGTAAAGAAGTTTTGAGCTAATAGAGAGAATACCGGCTTTGAAAACGCACTTGGTACTCTTCAGAATCCGACTGCCTATTGACCATTTGACCCAGAGAAGACAACGCGACCTCTTTTTTACCCAAAACGACATCAAGCACACTCGAATCGCTCGTTGAAACCGTACTCGCAACACTTGGTGGATTTGGATAAGCTGAAGATAGTCGCAGTAGCGCCAACTAGATCAATCAACTAACTAGCCAACTACACTAATGAATCGTTCTGAGAATAGATTTTGGTCCGACGACCCTACCTACTATACATTGGATCCGACTCATTGAGGATATTTGCAAAAATCGCTCTTTTCTGCTTTACCATGAATTTAAAGTTTTACGTTTAGATGTATTTGGACCAGAAAAACAGAATCATCTCAACTCTTAGATAACTGGGAGATTCGGTGACAAGAAATTTTAAAATATCCTATTTTTTTTCGGATATCCGAATCATTTCAAATAAACTTTTTTACGAGCATAAAATATGAAAAACGACAAATTTGTACTCACACAAACTTTTCAATGAGTTTGGATTGGAAAAAATTTTTCCCTCAAGCATTAGGTTGACGGTGAAGAGAAAAACAGTTTTTGCAGTTTTCCGAAATGAGTCGGATCCAATGTATACTACCTACCAGCACGCGGTGAACCTCGCGGTGTAGCTCGCGGTGTAGCTCGCGGTGTAGCTCGCCCTGAACCTCGCTCTGAACCTGGTCTGACCAAGTCCAAGTCGCAGTATTCCGGGCTATAACCATATAACTCTTCGTCCATTTGACCTGATAATTATGA
The DNA here is from genome assembly GCA_029168955.1 of Aplectana chamaeleonis. NCBI lineage: Eukaryota > Metazoa > Nematoda > Chromadorea > Rhabditida > Cosmocercidae > Aplectana > Aplectana chamaeleonis. The sequence continues at coordinate 232,713 of JAPDOI010000752.1, forward strand.
TTGCAAGGGGATTATCTTGGGTATGTTGTCAAACAAAGACGAGATAACAAAAGCGAGCAAGACCACAGCATGACAAGATAGCAGGCCAAAAACAAAGGTAACTTTATTTAGGGAAACCCGAACGAACTGCCAACAGACCCGAAAAGCCTGATACTACAATCGGGAAATAAAGTCTGCGTTATTAGAGCGAACATGCACAGCTGGTGACACGATTGAGCAAGCATTATAAAGAGTTAAAATTGACCCTGTTATTTTCTTGAAGAACTTGTTCTCAAGTCTTGCCAGCCTCAGCGCATTGCGGACAGCGTGGCTATGAGATTCTACACACGATTCCAAATCGAGGAAAGGGTCGTCAATTGTGAATTTCTCAAGAAGAACAATACAATTGGAGGCATTGTACGCAAACACGACTACGGAACCATAAATGTGTTCTCCGGATACTTCCAAGCAAACAAAATTTTGCTGAGTGTCACGCCTCCGCGTCCAATAGCAGGATGAACTGTACACTAGATTGTTACGGCACAATCGAGAACTGAAAGCTTCAGTTAGGTGCGTGCAAAGCAACGTGCCGTGCGTGCAAAGCAACGTGCATGTATAGTAGGTAGGGTCGTCGGACCAAAATCTATTCTCAGAACGATTCATTAGTGTAGTTGGCTAGTTAGTTGATTGATCTAGTTGGCGCTACTGCGACTATCTTCAGCTTATCCAAATCCACCAAGTGTTGCGAGTACGGTTTCAACGAGCGATTCGAGTGTGCTTGATGTCGTTTTGGGTAAAAAAGAGGTCGCGTTGTCTTCTCTGGGTCAAATGGTCAATAGGCAGTCGGATTCTGAAGAGTACCAAGTGCGTTTTCAAAGCCGGTATTCTCTCTATTAGCTCAAAACTTCTTTACGCAGTTTCCAATTACCTTCAGTATAGGTGCTTGTTGCCACGAAAATGAAGGATGTGCGGGTGGATATTCAAGAAGTAAAAAATCTACAAGCATCAGCGATGGATCTTCCTATCTCGTCCGACTCTGCGATACTAGCCCGATTAGTTGAGATCATTCGTCACCAGTCGGACATTATCTGTGGAATGGCTACCGTGGTAGGTACCATACAGTTCCAGTCTACGGTTTTGAATCAACTTCGTAATTCAGATCGATTCACTGCAGATGGGAACTCAGGAAAATCGAAAGGCAGTGATCCGCACGGAGCAACAAGTCTCCAAAAACCTGCAGCCCGCGCTCGTCAAAGAAACTATCCTGTGCTTCAGAAATCTGAAAAAAAACAATGGGTAATCGAAAGGAACGGCGTATTCAAGGTTGGTCCGCTCAGATTCCTTGCACTGTTGACTGTACCAAGAATCCCTTTTAGGCGGTCGTATTGAACGAAATGATGGCGTCTTGGCGAGCACCACCGCCTACCGTTAGCGAAGGGAACATCACGTTATGTGTCTCCTTTTTGAGACATTATTTTGTAAATGTGAGCAAGTATAGGCGTCCCTCAGCAGTGTCGTGATATCAACACATTTTTGCAGGCATGTGATCCGGTTAAAGAAATCAAGAAGTTCTCTTATCGTACATCGGGAAGGGCTGGTAAGACCCCGAACCTAATCGATCTTCCGGAGGTTATCGTTGATACTCTGATAAGTTAGTTTTTCTGGGTCATTCTTGCTGTGTACGTTTAATATCAAATTAAATAAAATATATCCAATTAGAACACGTTCAGACTGTCTTCTCGATGGCCTGCTTTTGGGAGCTAAGGAGCTTCTTCTCAGCTCAGAAGAGCTGCTGAACAATCCAACGCAGTGAGTTCTCTACATATGAAAACATCGATTTCTCTGATAGTTTTCGATAGATATTTACCAGCTAAGGGGCTATTTTTACTTCCAACCTCTCGCTCTGCCAGAGCAGCCCGCTCGGAAAAACAGATGAGTAAAAATGAAAACACGACCACCCGCTCCGCCAATGAAGTATGAATGCTCCAGAAACATCGCCATGGCAGAGCGAGAGGGGCGGAGAAGCGGTGGGTTTGTTTTTAGAAATGAAGCGATGCGGGTGGTCTTCGATAGGTTTGATAAGATATGTTGGTTTATTTGCATGTAAAGGCTATCCAGTGGTGGATAGCCGATATTCTTAATAGACAATGACTGATAACGCTATCGGAAATCTTATAACAGAGGCAGCTTTTATTTCTAGGATTGAATTTTTGAAGGCCCCCTCCAACTAGATTTGAGCCAAGATTGACAATCGCTTGATAGCCTTGTCGGTTTCTTGCGTACCTTCCCCGTGGAGGCGTGCATTTTGACCCTCTTATTCATTATTCATACCTAATTGCAACTTTTCCGAACATCTGCGCACGCGCACTCCTATTTTATTTCCGCATACTTTCTACGACGGTCTGCGCACTCCCACTTGGACACCGTATTCTTTCTACGGCGTCCTCAGCACTCTCGCTTGGGTCCCAAATACTTTCTGCGGCGTCCCCCGCACCCCCACTTGGGTCACACAAACCTCTCCCGGCGTCCTGCGCACTCCCGCCGCGAGGGTAAATACTTTTCGCGGTGTCCGGCGCACGCTTTCTACTGCGTCTTGCACACTCACACCAAGTCCCCGCGCACTTTCTATGGCGTATTGCGCGTTTTAACTGAGGCCCCGCTACACTTAAATGACGTAATTTAGGGAAACAAGTAAGGCTACCGACAAATACCTAGGCACAAATACCCCGAGAGGGGAGCATGAATGCATCGCTGTGGCCCAGAGGCATCGCTGTGGCGGGGCAGGAGGCGCGCGAGTGGCGGTAGGCGCGGGAGGTCGTGTTTTCATTCATACTCACCACTTTTTCCGCGCAGGCCGCTCTGGCAGAGCGAGAGGTTGGAAGTATGAATAGCCCCTAATAACTTCAATATTCACAGGTTTTACCTGAATCTCGGACAGGCGGATTCAGAGCGCACTGCAGCGCTGGACGTCTGGAAGCAAAGCCGGGTGAAATGGTCAGCATGCATCAGGCAGGCCATACAGCGCGCACTGTAGGTGATTTTGTTGGCTCACCTCGATTCTTTCTACCCCTTAATTCTGGAATTTTAGAGCCGATGTGCGCTTGTATAGAGAAGGTCCAAACAGGCTGCTGCCGCGAATCGTGAGTTTTCGAAGTAGTAAAAAAGCGGAAAACAAATAATCAATAACTTGGAATTTTAGAAAAAGAGGAGCTTCGACGAGACCGCGCATGATGAGCCGAATGAAGGTGGTCAATGAGCCGAATGAAGGTGGTCAAGAATGATATTTGTGTTTCGGACATTTGTTTTTGTACTTGTTTTTCGCTGATATCGTTGATACTCTAATATTTGTTATTTTTTCATACACCTCATTAATGGAATCTCCAATCGGTTACTGTTTCTATCTCGGTTACTGTTTTTTTCCTACGGTGCTACGTGTTATGGAGAATCTCGTTATTGTGCATTTATGACAATTTTTGTGCAATTATTTGTTCTTCCAAATTATGAATGAAATCTGTAGAAATAATTTTGCTGGCAGGCGTAGACAGCAGTACAGTGGACCTGAAAAACTGAAAAGTTCCTTAGCGGTCGTAGATTAAACAAAATAAAAGAGAAAAATTGAAAAAAAAAACATTAAAATTCAGGTGGGGGCGGGTCCTTAGGCATAATTAAGTGGGCGGGGCTTGTAGTAGGCTGGGTGGTCTTCTATATTCGTGGGCTCGACGCCCAGTGTATAAAATTCGAAGGGGCTCGTCGCCCAGGCTTATCAGAATCAGCGACTTGTCTTAAGAGCGGCTTGTTACCCAGGCGCGAAGCAGCTGCTCGCCCACTACAGTCACTACCGCGCCCGCAGTAGCCACTACCGCGGGCGACAAAACTTCAAATTTTGGGCTCCACGGCCACTATCCCGCTGGCGACGCCGGCTTTTCGGCGGGGCGTGGAGCGGGTTTTTGTATGAGTCGTGCTTACTCCAACTGGGGTCCTGCCCGCTCCCACTCGGATTTCGCACACTCCCACTGGGGTCCTGCACACTTTCTGTGACGTCCTGCACACTCACACTGGGGTCCTGCACACTTTCTGTTACGTCCTGCACACTCACACTGGGGTCCTGCACCCTTCCACTGGGGTTTCGCACACTCCCACTGGGGTCCTGCACACTTTCTGTGCCGTCCTGCACACTCTCACTGAAGTCCTGCTCACTCCTACTGGGGTTTCCCACACTCCCGTTGGGGTCCTGCACACTTACGATGACATCCAGCACACACCCACTGGGGTCATGCCCACTCCCACTGGGGTCCTGCACACTTTCTGTGACGTCCTGCACACTCACACTGGGGTCCTGCACCCTTCCACTGGGGTTTCGCACACTCCCACTGGGGTCCTGCACACTTTCTGTGACGTCCTGCACACTCTCACTGAACTCCTGCTCACTCCTACTGGGGTTTCGCACACTCCCGTTGGGGTCCTGCACACTTACGATGACATCCAGCACACTCCCACTGGGGTCATGCCCACTCCCACTGGGGTCCTGCACACTTTCTGTGACGTCCTGCACACTCCCACTGGGTCCTGCACACTTTCTATGACGTCGTGCTTACTCCAACTGGGGTCCTGCCCGCTCCCACTCGGATTTCGCACACTCCCACTGGGGTCCTGCACACTTTCTGTGACGTCCTGCACACTCACACTGGGGTCCTGCACCCTTCCACTGGGGTTTCGCACACTCCCACTGGGGTCCTGCACATTTTGTGTGACGTCCTGCACACTCCCACTGAAGTCCTGCTCACTCCTACTGGGGTTTCGCACACTCCCGTTGGGGTCCTGCACACTTACGATGACATCCAGCACACTCCCACTGGGGTCATGCCCACTCCCACTGGGGTCCTGCACACTTTCTGTGACGTCCTGCACACTCCCACTGGGTCCTGCACACTTTCTATGACGTCGTGCTTACTCCAACTGGGGTCCTGCCCGCTCCCACTCGGATTTCGCACACTCCCACTGGGTCCTGCACACTTTCTATGACGTCGTGCTTACTCCAACTGGGGTCCTGCCCGCTCCCACTCGGATTTCGCACACTCCCACTGGGGTCCTGCACACTTTCTGTGACGTCCTGCACACTCACACTGGGGTCCTGCACCCTTCCACTGGGGTTTCGCACACTCCCACTGGGGTCCTGCACACTTTCTGTGACGTCCTGCACACTCCCACTGAAGTCCTGCTCACTCCTACTGGGGTTTCGCACACTCCCGTTGGGGTCCTGCACACTTATGATGACATCCACCTCAGATAGAGACATCACACTTCCCGCGGTACCACTAGCCGACGTCCCGTAACCCCTTCCGCGCAAGGCCAATAGATCGGCCGCGGGCAGTCGGCAGCGCTGTTTCGTTGACTGCCCGTATACGGTGAACACGCACTCTGCGGCCCTTCTGCCACCGCCTTAAGGCCAATATGATGACTGACAGAAGACAGTCCTAGAACAGTTTGCGGCACATTTAAAAATCACCCTTTAAGTAAAGGTCTCTCCTAACAAAATTCGAAAAATCCGCTCCTGGGGATTTCATCTTGAACTGCATTTGACAAGTAAGGAGTAAGCTTCTGCAGGGAAGCTTCCTACACTCACTGCTTTTACAGCCTTCCCATTCGCAGATGCCATTAACGGACAGTGGTTCACCTGCCCAAGGCCAGCGTCGCACACAGCGCGGGTTTTGGAAAGAGTCTCAACACAGCGTTCTCTGCTCGTCAATTGTTCATTGGCTCCACTCTAGTGGGTGGTGCAATGATGATATCAGAGTGGGAATCGATGAGTGAGTGTTTGATGACCCCCAGCAATAGCCGACTGCCGGCCGACACTCCGCGGAAAGACGGTAAAGCCTCTCTGTCAGCGGGAAGTGGGGCGCTGTGCCACGCCCACAAAATTGGGGCCGCGCGAAGTCGACTAGCCCGGCTTGGCCGGCGGGAAGTGGGCTGTTTTTATCTGAGTTCGCACACTCCCACTGGGGTCCTGCACACTTTCTGTGACGTCCTGCACACTCCCACTGAAGTCCTGCTCACTCCTACTGGGGTTTCGCACACTCCCGTTGGGGTCCTGCACACTTACGATGACATCCAGCACACTCCCACTGGGGTCATGCCCACTCCCACTGGGGTCCTGCACACTTTCTGTGACGTCCTGCACACTCCCACTGGGTCCTGCACACTTTCTATGACGTCGTGCTTACTCCAACTGGGGTCCTGCCCGCTCCCACTCGGATTTCGCACACTCCCACTGGGGTCCTGCACACTTTCTGTGACGTCCTGCACACTCACACTGGGGTCCTGCACCCTTCCACTGGGGTTTCGCACACTCCCACTGGGGTCCTGCACATTTTGTGTGACGTCCTGCACACTCCCACTGAAGTCCTGCTCACTCCTACTGGGGTTTCGCACACTCCCGTTGGGGTCCTGCACACTTACGATGACATCCAGCACACTCCCACTGGGGTCATGCCCACTCCCACTAGGGTCCTGCACACTTTCTGTGACGTCCTGCACACTCCCACTGGGTCCTGCACACTTTCTATGACGTCGTGCTTACTCCAACTGGGGTCCTGCCCGCTCCCACTCGGATTTCGTACACTCCCACTGGGTCCTGCACACTTTCTATGACGTCGTGCTTACTCCAACTGGGGTCCTGCCCGCTCCCACTCGGATTTCGCACACTCCCACTGGGGTCCTGCACACTTTCTGTGACGTCCTGCACACTCACACTGGGGTCCTGCACCCTTCCACTGGGGTTTCGCACACTCCCACTGGGGTCCTGCACACTTTCTGTGACGTCCTGCACACTCCCACTGAAGTCCTGCTCACTCCTACTGGGGTTTCGCACACTCCCGTTGGGGTCCTGCACACTTACGATGACATCCAGCACACTCCCACTGGGGTCATGCCCACTCCCACTGGGGTCCTGCACACTTTCTGTGACGTCCTGCACACTCCCACTGGGTCCTGCACACTTTCTATGACGTCGTGCTTACTCCAACTGGGGTCCTGCCCGCTCCCACTCGGATTTCGCACACTCCCACTGGGTCCTGCACACTTTCTATGACGTCGTGCTTACTCCAACTGGGGTCCTGCCCGCTCCCACTCGGATTTCGCACACTCCCACTGGGGTCCTGCACACTTTCTGTGACGTCCTGCACACTCACACTGGGGTCCTGCACCCTTCCACTGGGGTTTCGCACACTCCCACTGGGGTCCTGCACACTTTCTGTGACGTCCTGCACACTCCCACTGAAGTCCTGCTCACTCCTACTGGGGTTTCGCACACTCCCGTTGGGGTCCTGCACACTTATGATGACATCCACCTCAGATAGAGACATCACACTTCCCGCGGTACCACTAGCCGACGTCCCGTAACCCCTTCCGCGCAAGGCCAATAGATCGGCCGCGGGCAGTCGGCAGCGCTGTTTCGTTGACTGCCCGTATACGGTGAACACGCACTCTGCGGCCCTTCTGCCACCGCCTTAAGGCCAATATGATGACTGACAGAAGACAGTCCTAGAACAGTTTGCGGCACATTTAAAAATCACCCTTTAAGTAAAGGTCTCTCCTAACAAAATTCGAAAAATCCGCTCCTGGGGATTTCATCTTGAACTGCATTTGACAAGTAAGGAGTAAGCTTCTACGGGGAAGCTTCCTACACTCACTGCTTTTACAGCCTTCCCATTCGCAGATGCCATTAACGGACAGTGGTTCACCTGCCCAAGGCCAGCGTCGCACACAGCGCGGGTTTTGGAAAGAGTCTCAACACAGCGTTCTCTGCTCGTCAATTGTTCATTGGCTCCACTCTAGTGGGTGGTGCAATGATGATATCAGAGTGGGAATCGATGAGTGAGTGTTTGATGACCCCCAGCAATAGCCGACTGCCGGCCGACACTCCGCGGAAAGACGGTAAAGCCTCTCTGTCAGCGGGAAGTGGGGCGCTGTGCCACGCCCACAAAATTGGGGCCGCGCGAAGTCGACTAGCCCGGCTTGGCCGGCGGGAAGTGGGCTGTTTTTATCTGAGTTCGCACACTCCCACTGGGGTCCTGCACACTTTCTGTGACGTCCTGCACACTCCCACTGAAGTCCTGCTCACTCCCTACTGGGGTTTCGCACACTCCCGTTGGGGTCCTGCACACTTACGATGACATCCAGCACACTCCCACTGGGGTCATGCCCACCCCACTGGGGTCCTGCACACTTTCTGTGACGTCCTGCACACTCCCACTGGGTCCTGCACACTTTCTATGACGTCGTGCTTACTGCAACTGGGGTCCTGCCCGCTCCCACTCGGATTTCGCACACTCCCACTGGGGTCCTGCACACTTTCTGTGACGTCCTGCACACTCACACTGGGGTCCTGCACCCTTCCACTGGGGTTTCGCACACTCCCACTGGGGTCCTGCCCGTTTTGTGTGACGTTCTGCACACTCCCACTGATGTCCTGCTCACTCCTACTGGGGTTTCGCACACTCCCGTTGGGGTCCTGCACACTTACGATGACATCCAGCACACTCCCACTGGGGTCATGCCCACTCCCACTGGGGTCCTGCACACTTTCTGTGACGTCCTGTACACTCCCACTGGGTCCTGCACACTTTCTATGACGTCGTGCTTACTCCAACTGGGGTCCTGCCCGCTCCCACTCAGTTTCGTACACTCCCACTGGGTCCTGCACACTTTCTATGACGTCGTGCTTACTCCAACTGGGGTCCTGCCCGCTCCCACTCGGATTTCGCACACCCCACTGGGGTCCTGCACACTTTCTGTGACGTCCTGCACACTCACACTGGGGTCCTGCCCCCTCCCACTGGGGTTTCGCACACCCCCCTGGGGTCCTGCACACTTCCTGTGACGTCCTGCACACTCCCACTGAAGTCCTGCTCACTCCTACTGGGGTTTCGCACACTCCCGTTGGGGTCCTGCACACTTACGATGACATCCACCTCAGATAGAGACATCACACTTCCCGCGGTACCACTAGCCGACGTCCCGTAACCCCTTCCGCGCAAGGCCAATAGATCGGCCGCGGGCAGTCGGCAGCGCTGTTTCGTTGACTGCCCGTATACGGTGAACACGCACTCTGCGGCCCTTCTGCCACCGCCTTAAGGCCAATATGATGACTGACAGAAGACAGTCCTAGAACAGTTTGCGGCACATTTAAAAATCACCCTTTAAGTAAAGGTCTCTCCTAACAAAATTCGAAAAATCCGCTCCTGGGGATTTCATCTTGAACTGCATTTGACAAGTAAGGAGTAAGCTTCTACGGGGAAGCTTCCTACACTCACTGCTTTTTACAGCCTTCCCATTCGCAGATGCCATTAACGGACAGTGGTTCACCTGCCCAAGGCCAGCGTCGCACACAGCGCGGGTTTTGGAAAGAGTCTCAACACAGCGTTCTCTGCTCGTCAATTGTTCATTGGCTCCGCTCTAGTGGGTGGTGCAATGATGATATCAGAGTGGGAATCGATGAGTGAGTGTTTGATGACCCCCAGCAATAGCCGACTGCCGGCCGACACTCCGCGGAAAGACGGTAAAGCCTCTCTGTCAGCGGGAAGTGGGGCGCTGTGCCACGCCCACAAAATTGGGGCCGCGCGAAGTCGACTAGCCCGGCTTGGCCGGCGGGAAGTGGGCTGTTTTTATCTGAGTTCGCACACTCCCACTGGGGTCCTGCACACTTTCTGTGACGTCCTGCACACTCCCACTGAAGTCCTGCTCACTCCTACTGGGGTTTCGCACACTCCCGTTGGGGTCCTGCACACTTACGATGACATCCAGCACACTCCCACTGGGGTCATGCCCACTCCCACTGGGGTCCTGCACACTTTCTGTGACGTCCTGCACACTCCCACTGGGTCCTGCACACTTTCTATGACGTCGTGCTTACTCCAACTGGGGTCCTGCCCGCTCCCACTCGGATTTCGCACACTCCCACTGGGGTCCTGCACACTTTCTGTGACGTCCTGCACACTCACACTGGGGTCCTGCACCCTTCCACTGGGGTTTCGCACACTCCCACTGGGGTCCTGCACATTTTGTGTGACGTCCTGCACACTCCCACTGAAGTCCTGCTCACTCCTACTGGGGTTTCGCACACTCCCGTTGGGGTCCTGCACACTTACGATGACATCCAGCACACTCCCACTGGGGTCATGCCCACTCCCACTGGGGTCCTGCACACTTTCTGTGACGTCCTGTACACTCCCACTGGGTCCTGCACACTTTCTATGACGTCGTGCTTACTCCAACTGGGGTCCTGCCCGCTCCCACTCGGATTTCGTACACTCCCACTGGGTCCTGCACACTTTCTATGACGTCGTGCTTACTCCAACTGGGGTCCTGCCCGCTCCCACTCGGATTTCGCACACTCCCACTGGGGTCCTGCACACTTTCTGTGACGTCCTGCACACTCACACTGGGGTCCTGCACCCTTCCACTGGGGTTTCGCACACTCCCACTGGGGTCCTGCACACTTTCTGTGACGTCCTGCACACTCCCACTGAAGTCCTGCTCACTCTCCTACTGGGGTTTCGCACACTCCCGTTGGGGTCCTGCACACTTACGATGACATCCAGCACACTCCCACTGGGGTCATGCCCACTCCCACTGGGGTCCTGCACACTTTCTGTGACGTCCTGCACACTCCCACTGGGTCCTGCACACTTTCTATGACGTCGTGCTTACTCCAACTGGGGTCCTGCCCGCTCCCACTCGGATTTCGCACACACCCCACTGGGTCCTGCACACTTTCTATGACGTCGTGCTTACTCCAACTGGGGTCCTGCCCGCTCCCACTCGGATTTCGCACACTCCCACTGGGGTCCTGCACACTTTCTGTGACGTCCTGCACACTCACACTGGGGTCCTGCACCCTTCCACTGGGGTTTCGCACACTCCCACTGGGGTCCTGCACACTTTCTGTGACGTCCTGCACACCCCACTGAAGTCCTGCTCCCTCCTACTGGGGTTTCGCACACTCCCGTTGGGGTCCTGCACACTTATGATGACATCCACCTCAGATAGAGACATCACACTTCCCGCGGTACCACTAGCCGACGTCCCGTAACCCCTTCCGCGCAAGGCCAATAGATCGGCCGCGGGCAGTCGGCAGCGCTGTTTCGTTGACTGCCCGTATACGGTGAACACGCACTCTGCGGCCCTTCTGCCACCGCCTTAAGGCCAATATGATGACTGACAGAAGACAGTCCTAGAACAGTTTGCGGCACATTTAAAAATCACCCTTTAAGTAAAGGTCTCTCCTAACAAAATTCGAAAAATCCGCTCCTGGGGATTTCATCTTGAACTGCATTTGACAAGTAAGGAGTAAGCTTCTACGGGGAAGCTTCCTACACTCACTGCTTTTTACAGCCTTCCCATTCGCAGATGCCATTAACGGACAGTGGTTCACCTGCCCAAGGCCAGCGTCGCACACAGCGCGGGTTTTGGAAAGAGTCTCAACACAGCGTTCTCTGCTCGTCAATTGTTCATTGGCTCCACTCTAGTGGGTGGTGCAATGATGATATCAGAGTGGGAATCGATGAGTGAGTGTTTGATGACCCCCAGCAATAGCCGACTGCCGGCCGACACTCCGCGGAAAGACGGTAAAGCCTCTCTGTCAGCGGGAAGTGGGCGCTGTGCCACGCCCACGAAATTGGGGCCGCGCGAAGTCGACTAGCCCGGCTTGGCCGGCGGGAAGTGGGCTGTTTTTATCTGAGTTCGCACACTCCCACTGGGGTCCTGCACACTTTCTGTGACGTCCTGCACACTCCCACTGAAGTCCTGCTCACTCCTACTGGGGTTTCGCACACTCCCGTTGGGGTCCTGCACACTTACGATGACATCCAGCACACTCCCACTGGGGTCATGCCCACTCCCACTGGGGTCCTGCACACTTTCTGTGACGTCCTGCACACTCCCACTGGGTCCTGCACACTTTCTATGACGTCGTGCTTACTCCAACTGGGGTCCTGCCCGCTCCCACTCGGATTTCGCACACTCCCACTGGGGTCCTGCACACTTTCTGTGACGTCCTGCACACTCACACTGGGGTCCTGCACCCTTCCACTGGGGTTTCGCACACACTCCCACTGGGGTCCTGCACATTTTGTGTGACGTCCTGCACACTCCCACTGAAGTCCTGCTCACTCCTACTGGGGTTTCGCACACTCCCGTTGGGGTCCTGCACACTTACGATGACATCCAGCACACTCCCACTGGGGTCATGCCCACTCCCACTGGGGTCCTGCACACTTTCTGTGACGTCCTGTACACTCCCACTGGGTCCTGCACACTTTCTATGACGTCGTGCTTACTCCAACTGGGGTCCTGCCCGCTCCCACTCGGATTTTGTACACTCCCACTGGGGTCCTGCACACTTTCTGTGACGTCCTGCACACTCACACTGGGGTCCTGCACCCTTCCACTGGGGTTTCGCACACTCCCACTGGGGTCCTGCACACTTTCTGTGACGTCCTGCACACTCCCACTGAAGTCCTGCTCACTCCTACTGGGGTTTCGCACACTCCCGTTGGGGTCCTGCACACTTACGATGACATCCACCTCAGATAGGGACATCACACTTCCCGCGGTACCACTAGCCGACGTCCCGTAACCCCTTCCGCGCAAGGCCAATAGATCGGCCGCGGGCAGTCGGCAGCGCTGTTTCGTTGACTGCCCGTATACGGTGAACACGCACTCTGCGGCCCTTCTGCCACCGCCTTAAGGCCAATATGATGACTGACAGAAGACAGTCCTAGAACAGTTTGCGGCACATTTAAAAATCACCCTTTAAGTAAAGGTCTCTCCTAACAAAATTCGAAAAATCCGCTCCTGGGGATTTCATCTTGAACTGCATTTGACAAGTAAGGAGTAAGCTTCTACGGGGAAGCTTCCTACACTCACTGCTTTTTACAGCCTTCCCATTCGCAGATGCCATTAACGGACAGTGGTTCACCTGCCCAAGGCCAGCGTCGCACACAGCGCGGGTTTTGGAAAGAGTCTCAACACAGCGTTCTCTGCTCGTCAATTGTTCATTGGCTCCACTCTAGTGGGTGGTGCAATGATGATATCAGAGTGGGAATCGATGAGTGAGTGTTTGATGACCCCCAGCAATAGCCGACTGCCGGCCGACACTCCGCGGAAAGACGGTAAAGCCTCTCTGTCAGCGGGAAGTGGGGCGCTGTGCCACGCCCACAAAATTGGGGCCGCGCGAAGTCGACTAGCCCGGCTTGGCCGGCGGGAAGTGGGCTGGTTTTATCTGAGTTCGCACACTCCCACTGGGGTCCTGCACACTTTCTGTGACGTCCTGCACACTCCCACTGAAGTCCTGCTCACTCCTACTGGGGTTTCGCACACTCCCGTTGGGGTCCTGCACACTTACGATGACATCCAGCACACTCCCACTGGGGTCATGCCCACTCCCACTGGGGTCCTGCACACTTTCTGTGACGTCCTGCACACTCCCACTGGGTCCTGCACACTTTCTATGACGTCGTGCTTACTCCAACTGGGGTCCTGCCCGCTCCCACTCGGATTTCGCACACTCCCACTGGGGTCCTGCACACTTTCTGTGACGTCCTGCACACTCACTCTGGGGTCCTGCACTTTTTCTATGACGTCCTGCCCACTCCTGCTGGGGTTTCGCACACTCCCAATGGGGTCCTGCACACTTTCTGTGACGTCCTGCACACTCCCACTGGGTCCTGCACACTTTCCATGACGTCATGCACATTCCCACCATGGTCCTGCACACTTCCTATGACATCCTGCACACTCCCACTGGGGTCATGCCCACTCCCACTGGGGTTTTGCACACTCCCAGTGGGGTCTTGCACACTTTCTATGACGTCCTGCACACTCCCACTGGGTCCTGCACACTCCCACTGGGGTTCTGCAGACTCCCACAATAGGTCCTGCACACTCCCACTGGGTTTTCGCACTCTCCCACTGGGGTCCTGCACACTTTCTATGACGTCCTGCACGCTTCCACTGGGTCCTGCACACTTTCTCTGACGTCCTGCACACTCCCACTGGGTCCTGCACACATTCTATGACGTCGCGCACACCTCCACTGGGTCCTGCACACTCCCACTGGGGTTCTGCACACTCCCACTGGGTCCTGCACGCTTTCTATGACGTCCTGCACACTTCCACTGGGTCTTGCACTTCTTCTATGACGTCCTGCACACTCCCACTGGGGTCCTGCCCACTCCTACTGGGGTTTCGCACACTCCCAATGGGGTCCTGCACACTTTCTGTGACGTCCTGCACACTCCCACTGGGTCCTGCACACTTTCTATGACGTCGTGCACACCTCCACTGGGTCCTGCACACTCCCACTGGGGTTCTGCAGACTCCCACAATATGTCCTGCACACTCCCTCTGGGGTCCTGCACACTCCCTCTACCGTCCTGCACACTCCCACTGGGTTTTCGCACTCTCCCACTGGTGTCCGGCACACTTTCTATGACGTCCTGCACTTTCACACTGGGGTCCTGCACCCTTCCACTGGGGTTCGCACACTCCCACTGGGGTCCTGCACACTTTCTGTGACGTCCTGCACACTCCCACTGAAGTCCTGCTCACTCCTACTGGGGTTTCGCACACTCCCATTGGGGTCCTGCACACTTACGATGACATCCAGCACACTCCCACTGGGGTCATGCCCACTCCCACTGAGGTCCTGCACACTTTCTGTGACGTCCTGCACACTCCCACTGGGTCCTACACACTTTCTATGACGTCGTGCTTACTCCAACTGGGGTCCTGCCCGCTCCCAATCGGATTTCGCACACCCCCACTGATGTCCTGCACACTTTCTATGAGGTCCTGTACACTCACTCTGGGGTCCTGCACTTTTTCTATGACGTCCTGCCCACTCCTGCTGGGGTTTCGCACACTCCCAATGGGGTCCTGCACACTTTCTGTGACGTCCTGCACACTCCCACTGGGTCCTGTTCACTCCCACTGGGGTTCTGCACACTTCCACTGGGTCTTGCACTTTTTCTATGACGTCCTGCACACTACCATTGGGGTCCTGCACACTTTCCATGACGTCATGCACATTCCCACCACGGTCCTGCACACTTCCGATGACATCCTGCACACTCCCACAGGGGTCATGCCCACTCCCACTGGGGTTTTGCACACTCCCACTGGGGTCTTGCACACTTTCTATGACGTCCTGCACACTCCCACTGGGTCCTGCACACTCCCACTGGGGTTCTGCAGACTGCCGCAATAGGTCCTGCACACTCCCACTGGGTTTTCGCACTCTCCCACTGGGGTCCTGCGCACTTTCTATGACGTCCTGCACGCTCCCACTGGGTCCTGCACACTTTCTATGACGTCGTGCACACTCCCACTGGGGTCCTGCACACATTCTATGACGTCGCGCACACCTCCACTGGGTCCTGCACACTCCCACTGGGGTTCTGCACACTCCCACTGGGTCCTGCACGCTTTCAATGACGTCCTGCACACTTCCACTGGGTCTTGCACTTCTTCTATGACGTCCTGCACACTCCCACTGGGGTCCTGCCCACTCCTACTGGGGTTTCGCACACTCCCAATGGGGTCCTGCACACTTTCTGTGACGTCCTGCACACTCCCACTGGGTCCTGCAAACTTTCTATGACGTCGTGCACACCTCCACTGGGTCCTGCACACTCCCACTGGGGTTCTGCAGACTCCCACAATATGTCCTGCACACTCCCTCTGGGGTCCTGCACACTCCCTCTACCGTCCTGCACACTCCCACTGGGTTTTCGCACTCTCCCACTGGTGTCCGGCACACTTTCTATGACGTCCTGCACACTCCTACTAGGGTCCTGCCCCCTTCCACTGGGGTTTCGCACACTCCCACTGGGGTCCTGCACACTCCCACTGAAGTCCTGCTCACTCCTACTGGGGTTTCGCACACTCCCGTTGGGGTCCTGCACACTTACGATGACATCCAGCACACTCCCACAGGGGTCATGCCCACTCCCACTGAAGTCCTGCTCACTCCTACTGGGGTTTCGCACACTCCCGTTGGGGTCCTGCACACTTACGATGACATCCAGCACACTCCCACTGGGGTCATGCCCACTCCCACTGGGGTCCTGCACACTTTCTGTGACGTCCTGCACACTCCCACTGAAGTCCTGCTCACTCCTACTGGGGTTTCGCACACTCCCGTTGGGGTCCTGCACACTTACGATGACATCCAGCACACTCCCACTGGGGTCATGCTCACTCCCACTGAGGTCCTGCACACTTTCTGTGACGTCCTGCACACTCCCACTGGGTCCTGCACACTTTCTATGACGTCGTGCTTACTCCAACTGGGGTCCTGCCTGCTCCCAATCGGATTTCGCACACTCCCACTGGGGTCCTGCACACTTTCTGTGACGTCCTGCACACTCACTCTGGGGTCCTGCACTTTTTCTATGACGTCCTGCCCACTCCTGCTGGGGTTTCGCACACTCCCAATGGGGTCCTGCACACATTCTGTGACGTCCTGCACACTCCCACTGGGTCCTGTTCACTCCCACTGGGGTTCTGCACACTTCCACTGGGTCTTGCACTTTTTCTATGACGTCCTGCACACTAGCATTGGGGTCCTGCACACTTTCCATGACGTCATGCACATTCCCACCATGGTCCTGCACACTTCCTATGACATCCTGCACACTCCCACTGGGGTCATGCCCACTCCCACTGGGGTTTTGCACACTCCCAGTGGGGTCTTGCACACTTTCTATGACGTCCTGCACACTCCCACTGGGTCCTGCACACTCCCACTGGGGTTCTGCAGACTCCCACAATAGGTCCTGCACACTCCCACTGGGTTTTCGCACTCTCCCACTGGGGTCCTGCACACTTTCTATGACGCCCTGCACGCTTCCACTGGGTCCTGCACACTTTCTCTGACGTCGCGCACACCTCCACTGGGTCCTGCACACTCCCACTGGGGTTCTGCACACTCCCACTGGGTCCTGCACGCTTTCTATGACGTCCTGCACGCTTCCACTGGGTCCTGCACACTTTCTCTGACGTCCTGCACACTCCCACTGGGTCCTGCACACATTCTATGACGTCGCGCACACCTCCACTGGGTCCTGCACACTCCCACTGGGGTTCTGCACACTCCCACTGGGTCCTGCACGCTTTCTATGACGTCCTGCGCACTTCCACTGGGTCTTGCACTTCTTCTATGACGTCCTGCACACTCCCACTGGGGTCCTGCCCACTCCTACTGGGGTTTCGCACACTCCCAATGGGGTCCTGCACACTTTCTGTGACGTCCTGCACACTCCCACTGGGTCCTGCACACTTTCTATGACGTCGTGCACACCTCCACTGGGTCCTGCACACTCCCACTGTGGTTCTGCAGACTCCCACAATATGTCCTGCACACTCCCTCTGGGGTCCTGCACACTCCCTCTACCGTCCTGCACACTCCCACTGGGTTTTCGCACTCTCCCACTGGTGTCCGGCACACTTTCTATGACGTCCTGCACTTTCACACTGGGGTCCTGCACCCTTCCACTGGGGTTCGCACACTCCCACTGGGGTCCTGCACACTTTCTGTGACGTCCTGCACACTCCCACTGAAGTCCTGCTCACTCCTACTGGGGTTTCGCACACTCCCGTTGGGGTCCTGCACACTTACGATGACATCCAGCACACTCCCACTGGGGTCATGCCCACTCCCACTGAGGTCCTGCACACTTTCTGTGACGTCCTGCACACTCCCACTGGGTCCTACACACTTTCTATGACGTCGTGCTTACTCCAACTGGGGTCCTGCCCGCTCCCAATCGGATTTCGCACACTCCCACTGGGGTCCTGCACACTTTCTGTGACGTCCTGCACACTCACTCTGGGGTCCTGCACTTTTTCTATGACGTGCTGCCCACTCCTGCTGGGGTTTCGCACACTCCCAATGGGGTCCTGCACACTTTCTGTGACGTCCTGCACACTCCCACTGGGTCCTGTTCACTCCCACTGGGGTTCTGCACACTTCCACTGGGTCTTGCACTTTTTCTATGACGTCCTGCACACTAGCATTGGGGTCCTGCGCACTTTCCATGACGTCATGCACATTCCCACCATGGTCCTGCACACTTCCTATGACATCCTGCACACTCCCACTGGGGTCATGCCCACTCCCACTGGGGTTTTGCACACTCCCAGTGGGGTCTTGCACACTTTCTATGACGTCCTGCACACTCCCATTGGGTCCTGCACACTCCCACTGGGGTTCTGCAGACTCCCACAATAGGTCCTGCACACTCCCACTGGGTTTTCGCACTCTCCCACTGGGGTCCTGCACACTTTCTATGACGTCCTGCACGCTTCCACTGGGTCCTGCACACTTTCTCTGACGTCCTGCACACTCCCACTGGGTCCTGCACACATTCTATGACGTCGCGCACACCTCCACTGGGTCCTGCACACTCCCACTGGGGTTCTGCACACTCCCACTGGGTCCTGCACGCTTTCTATGACGTCCTGCACACTTCCACTGGGTCTTGCACTTCTTCTATGACGTCCTGCACACTCCCACTGGGTCCTGCCCACTCCTACTGGGGTTTCGCACACTCCCAATGGGGTCCTGCACACTTTCTGTGACGTCCTGCACACTCCCACTGGGTCCTGCAAACTTTCTATGACGTCGTGCACACCTCCACTGGGTCCTGCACACTCCCACTGGGGTTCTGCAGACTCCCACAATATGTCCTGCACACTCCCTCTGGGGTCCTGCACACTCCCTCTACCGTCCTGCACACTCCCACTGGGTTTTCGCACTCTCCCACTGGTGTCCGGCACACTTTCTATGACGTCCTGCACACTCCTACTAGGGTCCTGCCTCCTTCCACTGGGGTTTCGCACACTCCCACTGGGGTCCTGCACACTTTCTGTGACGTCCTGCACACTCCCACTGAAGTCCTGCTCACTCCTACTGGGGTTTCGCACACTCCCGTTGGGGTCCTGCACACTTACGATGACATCCAGCACACTCCCACAGTGGTCATGCCCACTCCCACTGAAGTCCTGCTCACTCCTACTGGGGTTTCGCACACTCCCGTTGGGGTCCTGCACACTTACGATGACATCCAGCACACTCCCACTGGGGTCATGCCCACTCCCACTGGGGTCCTGCACACTTTCTGTGACATCCTGCACACTCCCACTGGGGTCATGCCCACTCCCACTGGGGTTCTGCAGACTCCCACAATAGGTCCTGCACACTCCCACTGGGTTTTCGCACTCTCCCACTGGGGTCCTGCACACTTTCTATGACGTCCTGCACGCTTCCACTGGGTCCTGCACACTTTCTCTGACGTCGCGCACACCTCCACTGGGTCCTGCACACTCCCACTGGGGTTCTGCACACTCCCACTGGGTCCTGCACGCTTTCTATGACGTCCTGCACGCTTCCACTGGGTCCTGCACACTTTCTCTGACGTCCTGCACACTCCCACTTGGTCCTGCACACATTCTATGACGTCGCGCACACCTCCACTGGGTCCTGCACACTCCCACTGGGGTTCTGCACACTCCCACTGGGTCCTGCACGCTTTCTATGACGTCCTGCACACTTCCACTGGGTCTTGCACTTCTTCTATGACGTCCTGCACTTTCACACTGGGGTCCTGCACCCTTCCACTGGGGTTCGCACACTCCCACTGGGGTCCTGCACACTTTCTGTGACGTCCTGCACACTCCCACTGGGTCCTGTTCACTCCCACTGGGGTTCTGCACACTTCCACTGGGTCTTGCACTTTTTCTATGACGTCCTGCACACTAGCATTGGGGTCCTGCACACTTCCCATGACGTCATGCACATTCCCACCATGGTCCTGCACACTTCCTATGACATCCTGCACACTCCCACTGGGGTCATGCCCACTCCCACTGGGAATTTGCACACTCCCAGTGGGGTCTTGCACACTTTCTATGACGTCCTGCACACTCCCACTGGGTCCTGCACACTCCCACTGGGGTTCTGCAGACTCCCACAATATGTCCTGCACACTCCCTCTGGGGTCCTGCACACTCCCTCTACCGTCCTGCACACTCCCACTGGGTTTTCGCACTCTCCCACTGGTGTCCGGCACACTTTCTATGACGTCCTGCACATTCCTCCTAGAGTCCTGCACCCTCCCACTGGGGTTTCGCACACTCCCACTGGGGTCCTGCACACTCCCACTGGAGTCCTGCTCACTCCTACTGGGGTTTGGCACACTCCCACTGGGGTCCTGCACACTTCCGATGACATCCTGCACACTCCCACAGGGGTCATGCCCACTCCCACTGGGGTTTCGCACACTCCCATTGGGGTCCTGCACACTTACGATGACATCCTGCACACTCCCACTGGGGTCATGCCCACTCCCACTGGGGTTCTGCACACTTTCTGTGACGTCCTGCACACTCCCACTGAAGTCCTGCTCACTCCTACTGGGATTTCGCACACTCCCGTTGGGGTCCTGCACACTTACGATGACATCCAGCACACTCCCACTGGGGTCATGCCCACTCCCACTGGGGTCCTGCACACTTTCTGTGACGTCCTGCACACTCCCACTGGGTCCTGCACACTTTCTATGACGTCGTGCTTACTCCAACTGGGGTCCTGCCCGCTCCCACTCGGATTTCGCACACTCCCACTGGGGTCCTGCACACTTTCTGTGACGTCCTGCACACTCACACTGGGGTCCTGCACTTTTCTATGACGTCCTGCCCACTCCTGCTGGGGTTTCGCACACTCCCAATGGGGTCCTGCACACTTTCTGTGACGTCCTGCACACTCCCACTGGGTCCTGTTCACTCCCACTGGGGTTCTGCACACTTCCACTGGGTCTTGCACTTTTTCTATGACGTCCTGCACACTAGCATTGGGGTCCTGCACACTTTCCATGACGTCATGCACATTCCCACCACGGTCCTGCACACTTCCTATGACATCCTGCACACTCCCACTGGGGTCATGCCCACTCCCACTGGGGTTTTGCACACTCCCACTGGGGTCTTGCACACTTTCTATGACGTCCTGCACACTCCCACTGGGTCCTGCACACTCCCACTGGGGTTCTGCAGACTCCTACAATAGGTCCTGCACACTCCTACTGGGTTTTCGCACTCTCCCACTGGGTCCTGCACGCTTTCAATGACGTCCTGCACACTTCCACTGGGTCCTGCACTTTTTCTATGACGTCGTGCACACTCCCACTGGGGTCTTGCACACTCCCACTGGGGTTCTGCACACTCCCACTGGGTCCTGCACGCTTTCTATGACGTCCTGCACACTTCCACTGGGTCCTGCACGCTTTCTATGACATCCTGCACACTCCCACTGGGTCCTGCACACATTCTATGACGTCGCGCACACCTCCACTGGGTCCTGCACACTCCCACTGGGGTTCTGCACACTCCCACTGGGTCCTGCGCGCTTTCTATGACGTCCTGCACACTTCCACTGGGTCTTGCACTTCTTCTATGACGTCCTGCACACTCCCACTGGGGTCCTGCCCACTCCTACTGGGGTTTCGCACACTCCCAACGGGGCCCTGCACACTTTCTGTGACGTCCTGCACACTCCCACTGGGTCCTGCACACTTTCTATGACGTCGTGCACACCACCACTGGGTCCTGCACACTCCCACTGTGGTTCTGCAGACTCCCACAATATGTCCTGCACACTCCCTCTGGGGTCCTGCACACTCCCTCTACCGTCCTGCACACTCCCACTGGGTTTTCACACTCCCACTGGTGTCCTGCACACTTTCTATGCCGTCCTGCACTTTCACACTGGGGTCCTGCACCCTTCCACTGGGGTTCGCACACTCCCACTGGGGTCCTGCACACTTTCTGTGACGTCCTGCACACTCCCACTGAAGTCCTGCTCACTCCTACTGGGGTTTCGCACACTCCCATTGGGGTCCTGCGCACTCACGATGACATCCTGCACACTCCCACTGGGGTCATGCCCACTCCCACTGGGGTCCTGCACACTTTCTGTGACGTCCTGCACACTCCCACTGGGTCCTGCACACTTTCTATGACGTCGTGCTTACTCCAACTGGGGTCCTGCCCGCTCCCACTCGGATTTCGCACACTCCCACTGGGGTCCTGCACACTTTCTGTGACGTCCTGCACACTCACACTGAGGTCCTGCACACTTTCTGTTACGTCCTGCACACTCACACTGGGGTCTGCACTTTTTCTATGACGTCCTGCCCACTCCTGCTGGGGTTTGCACACTCCCAATGGGGTCCTGCACGCTTTCTGTGACGTCCTGCACACTTCCACTGGGTTCTGCACACTCCCACTGGGGTTCTGCACACTCCCACTGGGTCCTGCACGCTTTCTATGACGTCCTGCACACTCGCATTGGGGTCCTGCACACTTTCCATGACGTCATGCACATTCCCACCATGGTCCTGCACACTTTCTATGACGTCCTGCACACTCCCACTGGGGTCATTCCCACTTCCACTGGGGTTTTGCACACTCCCACTGGGGTCCTGCGCACTTTCTATGACGTCCTGCATATTCCCACTGGGGTCCTGCCACTCCCACTGGGGTTTTGCACACTCCCACTGGGGTCCTGCCCACTCCCACTAGGGTTTCGCACACTCCCACTGTGGTCCTGCACACTTTCTGTGACGTCCTGCACACTCACACTGGGGTCCTGCACACTTTCTGTTACGTCCTGCACACTCCCACTGGGTCCTGCACACATTCTATGACGTCACGCACACCTCCACTGGGTCCTGCACACTCCCACTGGGGTTCTGCACACTCCCACTGGGTCCTGCGCGCTTTCTATGACGTCCTGCACACTTCCACTGGGTCTTGCACTTCTTCTATGACGTCCTGCACACTCCCACTGGGGTCCTGCCCACTCCTACTGGGGTTTCGCACACTCCCAACGGGGTTCTGCACACGTTCTGTGACGTCCTGCACACTCCCACTGGGGTCCTGCACACTTTCTATGACGTCGTGCACACCTCCACTGGGTCCTGCACACTCCCACTGGGGTTCTGCACACTCCCACAATATGTCCTGCACACTTTCTCTGACGTCCTGCACACTCCCTCTACCGTCCTGCACACTCCCACTGGGTTTTGCACACTCCCACTGGTGTCCTGCACACTTTCTATGACGTCCTGCACACTCCTACTGGGGTCCTGCCTCCTTCCACTGGGGTTTCGCACACACTCCCACTGGGGTCCTGCACACTTTCTGTGACGTCCTGCACACTCCCACTGAAGTCCTGCACACTCCCACTGGGGTTCTGCACACTCCCACTGGGGTCCTGCACACTTACGATGACATCCTGTACACTCCCACTGGGGTCATGCCCACCTCCACTGGGTCCTGCACACTCCCACTGGGGTTCTGCACACTCCCACTGGGGTCCTGCACACTTACGATGACATCCTGTACACTCCCACTGGGGTCATGCCCACTCCCACTGGGGTCCTGCACACTTTTTGTGACGTCCTGCACACTCCCACTGGGTCCTGCCCACTCCCACTGGGGTCCTGCAGACTCCACAATGACGTCCTGCACACTCCCACTGGGTTTTCGCACACTCCCACTGGGGTCCTGCACACTTTCTATGACGTCCTGCACACTTCCACTGGGTCCTGCACACTTTCTATGACGTCGCGCACACCTCCACTGGGTCCTGCACACTCCCACTGGGGTTCTGCACACTCCCACTGGGTCCTGCACACTTTCTATGACGTCCTGCACACTTCCACTGGGGTCCTGCACACTTTCTGTGACGTCCTGCACACTCACACTGGGGTCCTGCACACCTTCTGTTACGTCCTGCACACCTCCACTGGGTCCTGCACACTCCCACTGGGGTTCTGCACACTCCCACTGGGTCCTGCGCGCTTTCTATGACGTCCTGCACACTTCCACTGGGTCTTGCACTTCTTCTATGACGTCCTGCACTTTCACACTGGGGTCCTGCACACTTCCACTGGGGTTCGCACACTCCCACTGGGGTCCTGCACACTTTCTGTGACGTCCTGCACACTCCCACTGGGTCCTGTTCACTCCCACTGGGGTTCTGCACACTTCCACTGGGTCCTGCACTTTTCTATGACGTCCTGCACACTCCCATTGGGGTCCTGCACACTTACGATGACATCCTGCACACTCCCACTGGGTCCTGCCCACTTACGATGACATCCTGCACACTCCCACTGGGGTCATGCCCACTCCCACTGGGGTTCTGCACACTCCCATTGGGGTCCTGCACACATTCTATGACGTCGCGCACACCTCCACTGGGTCCTGCACACTCCCACTGGGGTTCTGCACACTCCCACTGGGTCCTGCACACTCCCACTGGGTTTTCGCACTCTCCCACTGGGGTCCTGCACACTTTTTGTGACGTCCTGCACACTTCCACTGGGTCTTGCACTTTTTCTATGACGTCCTGCACACTCCCACTGAAGTCCTGCACACATTCTATGACGTCGCGCACACCTCCACTGGGTCCTGCACACTCCCACTGGGGTTATGCACACTCCCACTGGGTCCTGCACACTTTCTATGACGTCGTGCACACTCCCACTGGGTCCTGCACACATTCTATGACGTCGCGCACACCTCCACTGGGTCCTGCACACTCCCACTGGGGTTCTGCACACTTCCACTGGGTCTTGCACTTTTTCTATGACGTCCTGCACACTCCCACTGAAGTCCTGCTCACTCCTACTGGGGTTTCGCACACTCCCATTGGGGTCCTGCACACTTACGATGACATCCTGCACACTCCCACTGGGGTCATGCCCACTCCCACTGGGGTCCTGCACACTTTCTGTGACGTCCTGCACACTCCCACTGGGTCCTGCACACTTTCTATGACGTCGTGCTTACTCCAACTGGGGTCCTGCCCGCTCCCTCTCGGATTTCGCACACTCCCACTGGGGTCCTGCACACTTTCTGTGACGTCCTGCACACTCACAGTGGGGTCCTGCACTTTTTCTATGACGTCCTGCCCACTCCTGCTGGGGTTTCGTACACTCCCAATGGGGTCCTGCACACTTTTTGTGACGTCCTGCACACTCCCACTGGGTTCTGCACACTCCCACTGGGGTTCTGCACACTTCCACTGTGGTCTTGCACACTTTCTATGACGTCCTACACACTCCCACTCGGGTCCTGCAGACTTTCTATGACGTCATGCACATTCCCACCACGGTCCTGCACACTTCCTATGACGTCCTGCACACTCCCACTGGGGTCATGCCCACTTCCACTGGGGTTTTGCACACTCCCACTGGGGTCTTGCACACTTTCTATGACGTCCTGCACACTTCCACTGGGTCCTGCTCACTCCCACTGGGGTCCTGCACACTCCCACTGGGGTTATGCACACTCCCACTGGGGTTATGCACACTCTCACTGGGGTCGGGCACACTTTCTATGACGTCCTGCACACTCCCACTGGGTCCTGCACACTTTCTATGACGTCGCGCACACTTCCACTGGGTTTTGCACACTCCCACTGGGGTCCTGCACACTCCTGCTGGGGTCCTGCACACTTTCTATGACGTCCTGCACACTTCCACTGGGACCTGCACTTTTTCTATGACGTCCTGCACACTCCCACTGGGTCCTGCACACATTCTATGACGTCACGCACACCTCCACTGGGTCCTGCACACTCCCACTGGGGTTCTGCACACTCCCACTGGGTCCTGCGCGCTTTCTATGACGTCCTGCACACTTCCACTGGGTCTTGCACTTCTTCTGTGACGTCCTGCACACTCCCACTGGGGTCATGCCCACTTCCACTGGGGTTTCGCACACTCCCGCTGGTGTCCGGCACACTTTTATGACGTCCTGCACACTCCCACTGGGGTCCTGCACACTCCCATTGGGGTTCTGCAC
Source organism: Aplectana chamaeleonis (assembly GCA_029168955.1). NCBI lineage: Eukaryota > Metazoa > Nematoda > Chromadorea > Rhabditida > Cosmocercidae > Aplectana > Aplectana chamaeleonis. Next base: position 258,624 of record JAPDOI010000752.1, read on the forward strand.
ACTTCCACTGGGTCTTGCACTTCTTCTGTGACGTCCTGCACACTCCCACTGGGGTCCTGCACACTTTCCATGACGTCATGCACATTCCCACCATGGTCCTGCACACTTCCTATGACGTCGTGCACACTCCCACTGGGGTCATGCCCACTCCCACTGGGGTCCTGCGCTTTCCCACTGGGGTTCTGCACACTTCCTATGACGTCCTGCACACTCTCACAGTAGGTCCTGCCCACTCCCACTGGGGTCCTGCACACTCTCACAATGAGGTCCTGCACACTCCCACTGGGTTTAGCACCCTCCCACTGGGGTCTTGCACACTTTCTATGACGTCCTGCACACTTCCACTGGATCCTGCACACTTTCTCTGACGTCCTGCGCACTCTCTCTGGGGTTCTGCACGCTTTCTATCAAGTCCTGCACACTCCCACTGGGTCCTGCACACTCCCACTGGGGTTCTGCACACTCACACTGGGGTCCTGCACACTTTCTGTTACGTCCTGCACACTCCCACTGGGTCCTGCACACATTCTATGACGTCACGCACACCTCCACTGGGTCCTGCACACTCCCACTGGGGTTTTGCACACTCCCACTGGTTCCTGCACGCTTTCAATGACGTCCTGCACACTTCCACTGAAGTCCTGCTCACTCCTACTGGGGTTTCGCACACTCCCATTGGGGTCCTGCACACTTACGATGACATCCTGCACACTCCCACTGGGGTCATGCCCACTCCCACTGGGGTCCTGCACACTTTCTGTGACGTCCTGCACACTCCCACTGGGTCCTGCACACTTTCTATGACGTCGTGCTTACTCCAACTGGGGTCCTGCCCGCTCCCACTCGGATTTCGCACACTCCCACTGGGGTCCTGCACACTTTCTGTGACGTCCTGCACACTCACACTGGGGTCCTGCACTTTTTCTATGACGTCCTGCCCACTCCTGCTGGGGTTTCGCACACTCCCAATGGGGTCCTGCACACTTTTTGTGACGTCCTGCACACTCCCACTGGGTTCTGCACACTCCCACTGGGGTTCTGCACACTCCCACTGGGTCCTGCACGCTTTCTATGACGTCCTGCACACTTCCACTGGGTCCTGCACGCTTTCTATGACATCCTGCACACTCCCACTGGGGTTCTGCACACTCCCACTGGGGTTCTGCACACTCCCACTGGGTCCTGCACACTTTCTATGACGTCCTGCACACTTCCACTGGGTCTTGCACTTCTTCTATGACGTCCTGCACACTCCCACTGGGGTCCTGCCCACTCCTACTGGGGTTTCGTACACTCCCAATGGGGTCCTGCACACCTTCTGTGACGTCCTGCACACTCCCACTGGGTCCTGCACACATTCTACGACGTCGCGCACACCTCCACTGGGGTCTTGCACACTTTCTATGACGTCCTGCACACTCCCACTGGGGTCGGGCACACTTTCTATGACGTCCTGCACACTCCCACTGGGGTCATGCCCACTCCCACTGGGGTCCTGCGCTTTCCCACTGGGGTTCTGCACACTTCCTATGACGTCCTGCACACTCCCACTAGGGTCCTGCCTCCTTCCACTGGGGTTTCGCACACTCCCACTGGGTCCTGCACACTTTCTGTGACGTCCTGCACACTCCCACTGAAGTCCTGCTCACTCCTACTGGGGTTTCGCACACTCCCATTGGGGTCCTGCACACTTACGATGACATCCTGCACACTCCCACTGGGGTCATGCCCACTCCCACTGGAGGTCCTGCACACTCCCACTGACGTCCTGCACACTCCCACTGGGTCCTGCACACTTTCTATGACGTCGTGCACACTCCAACTGGGGTCCTGCCCGCTCCCACTCGGATTTCGCACACTCCCACTGGGGTCCTGCACACTTTCTGTGACGTCCTGCACACTCCCACTGGGGTCCTGCACACTCCCACTGGGGTCCTGCACACTCCCACTGACGTCCTGCACACTCCCACTGGGGTTTCGCACACTCACACTGGGGTCCTGCACACTTTCTGTTACGTCCTGCACACTCCCACTGGGTCCTGCACACATTCTATGACGTCACGCACACCTCCACTGGGTCCTGCACACTCCCACTGGGGTTCTGCACACTCCCACTGGGTCCTGCGCGCTTTCTATGACGTACCGCACACTCCCACTGGGGTCCTGCACACTTTCTGTGACGTCCTGCACACTCCCATTGGGGTCCTGCACACTTTCTATGACGTCGCGCACACCTCCACTGGGTCCTGCACACTCCCACTGGGGTTCTGCACACTCCCACTGGGTCCTGCGCGCTTTCTATGACGTCCTGCACACTTCCACTGGGTCTTGCACTTCTTCTGTGACGTCCTGCACACTCCCACTGGGGTCCTGCACACTTTCTGTGACGTCCTGCACACTCACACTGGGGTCCTGCACACTTTTTGTGACGTCCTGCACACTCCCACTGGGTTCTGCACACTCCCACTGGGGTTCTGCACACTCCCACTGGGTCCTGCACACTTTCCATGACGTCATGCACATTCCCACCACGGTCCTGCACACTTCCTATGACGTCCTGCACACTCCCACTGGGGTCGGGCACACTTTCTATGACGTCCTGCACACTCCCACTGGGGTCATGCCCACTTCCACTGGGGTTTTGCACACTCCCACTGGGGTCTTGCACACTTTCTATGACGTCCTGCACACTTCCACTGGGGTCCTGCACACTCCCACTGGGGTTCTGCACACTCTCACAATAGGTCCTGCACACTCCCACTGGGGTCCTGCACACTCCCACTGGGGTCTTGCACACTTTCTATGACGTCCTGCACACTTCCACTGGATCCTGCAGTTTCTATGACGTCCTGCAAACTCCCACTGGGGTCCTGCACACTTTCTATGACGTCCTGCACACCTCCACTGGGTCCTGCACACTCCCACTTTGGTTCTGCACACTCCCACTGGGTCCTGCACACTTTCTCTGACGTCCTGCACACTCCCACTGGGTCCTGCACACATTCTATGACGTCGCGCACACCTCCACTGGGTCCTGCACACTCCCACTGGGGTTCTGCACACTCCCACTGGGGTCCTGCACACTTTCTGTGACGTCCTGCACACTCCCACTGAAGTCCTGCTCACTCCTACTGGGGTTTCGCACACTCCCATTGGGGTCCTGCACACTTACGATGACATCCTGTACACTCCCACTGGGGTCATGCCCACTCCCACTGGGGTCCTGCACACTTTCTGTGACGTCCTGCACACTCCCACTGGGTCCTGCACACTTTCTATGACGTCGTGCTTACTCCAACTGGGGTCCTGCCCGCTCCCTCTCGGATTTCGCACACTCCCACTGGGGTCCTGCACACTTTCTGTGACGTCCTGCACACTCACACTGGGGTCCTGCACTTTTTCTATGACGTCCTGCCCACTCCTGCTGGGGTTTCGCACACTCCCAATGGGGTCATGCACACTTTCTGTGACGTCCTGCACACTCCCACTGGGTCCTGCACACTCCCACTTTGGTTCTGCACACTCCCACTGGGTCCTGCACTTTCTATGACGTCCTGCACACTCCCACTGGGGTCCTCCACACTTTCCATGACGTCCTGCACACTCCCACCATGGTCCTGCACACTTCCTATGACATCCTGCACACTCCCACTGGGTTCATGCCCACTTCCACTGGGGTTTCGCACATTCCCACTGGGGTCTTGCACACTTTCTATGACGTCCTGCACACTCCCACTGGGGTCCTGCACACTTTCTATGACGTCCTGCACACTCCCACTGGGGTCCTGCACACTCCCAATAGGGTTCTGCACACTCCCACTGGGGCCCCGCCCACTTCCTATGACGTCCTGCACACTCCTACTGGGGTCCTGCACACTTTCTATGATGTCCTGCACACTCCCACTGGGATTGTGCACACTTTCTATGATGTCCTGCACACTCCCACTGGGGTCCTGCACACTCCCAATAGGGTTCTGCACACTCCCACTTGGTCCTGCACGCTTTCAATGACGTCCTGCACACTTCCACTGGGTCTTGCACTTTTTCTATGACGTCCTGCACACTCCCACTGAAGTCCTGCTCACTCCTACTGGGGTTCTGCACACTCCCATTGGGGTCCTGCACACTTTCTGTGACGTCCTGCACACTCACACTGGAGTCCTGCACACTTTCTGTGACGTCTTGCACACTCCCACTGGGGTCCTGCCCCTCCCACTGGGGTTTCGCACACTCCCACTGGGGTCCTGCACTTTTTCTATGACGTCCTGCACACTCCCACTGGGGTCCTGCACACTCCCACTGGGTCTTCCACTTTTTCTATGACGTGCCGCACACTCCCACTGGGGTCCTGCACACTTCCTACGACGTCCTGCACACCCCCACTGGGGTCCTGCCCACTCCCACTGGGGTTTCGCACACTCCCTTTGGGGTCCTGCACAGTTTCTATGACGTCCTGCACACTCCCACTGGGGTCCTGCCTCTCGCACTGGAGTTTCGCACACTCCCACTGGGGTCCTGCACATTTTCTATGACGTCCTGCACACTCCCACTGGGTCTTGCACTTTTTCTATGACGTCCTGCAGACTCCCACTGGGGTTTCGCACACTCCCGCTGGTGTCCGGCACACTTTTATGACGTCCTGCACACTCCCACTGGGGTCCTGCACACTCCCATTGGGGTTCTGCACACTTCCTATGACGTCCTGCACACTCCCACTGGGGTCATGCCCACTTCCACTGGGGTTTCGCACACTCCCACTGGGGTCCTGCACTTTTTCTATGACGTCCTGCACACTCCCACTGGGGTCCTGCACACTTTCTATGACGTCCTGCACACTCCCACTGGGGTCCTGCCCGCTCCCACTCGGATTTCGCACATTCCCACTGGGGTCCTGCACACTTTCTGTCACGTCCTGCACACTCCCACTGGGTCCTGCACACATTCTATGACGTCGCGCACACCTCCACTGGGTCCTGCACACTCCCACTGGGGTTCTGCACACTCCCACTGGGGTTTCGCACACTCCCATTGGGGTCCTGCACACTTACGATGACATCCTGCGCACTCCCACTGGGTCCTGCACACTTTCTATGACGTCCTGCACACTCCCACTGGGTTCTGCACACTCCCACTGGGGTTCTGCACACTCCCACTGGGTCCTGCACGCTTTCTATGACGTCCTGCACACTTCCACTGGGTCCTGCACGCTTTCTATGACATCCTGCACACTCCCACTGGGGTCATGCCCACTCCCACTGGGGTTCTGCACACTCCCATTGGGGTCCTGCACACTTTCCATGACGTCATGCACATTCCCACCATGGTCCTGCACACTCCCACTGGGGTCCTGCACACTTCCACTGGGTCCTGCACTTCTATGACGTCCTGCACACTCCCATTGGGGTCCTGCACACTTTCCATGACGTCATGCACATTCCCACCATGGTCCTGCACACTTCCTATGACATCCTGCACACTCCCACTGGGGTCATGCCCACTCCCACTGGGGTCCTGCACACTCCCATTGGGGTCCTGCACACTTTCTATGACGTCCTGCACACTCCCACTGGATCCTGCACACTCCCATGACGTCCTGCACACTCCCACTGACATCCTGCACACTCCCACTGGGGTTTCGCACATTCCCACTGGGGTCCTGCACACTTTCTGTGACGTCCTGCACACTCCCAATGGGGTCCTGCACACTTTTTGTGACGTCCTGCACACTCCCACTGAGTCCTGCGCACTTTCTATGACGTCGTGCTTACTCCAACTGGGGTCATGCCCACTTCCACTGGGGTTTAGCTCACTCTAACTGGGGTCTTGCACACTTTCTATGACGTCCTGCACACTTCCACTGGATCCTGCAGTTTCTATGACGTCCTGCACACTCCCACTGGGGTCCTGCGCACTCCCATTAGGGTTCTGCACACTTCCTATGACGTCCTGCACACTTTCTGTGACGTCCTGCACACTCCCACTGGGTCCTGCACACTTTCTATGACGTCCTGCACACCTCCACTGGGTCCTGCACACTCCCACTGGGGTTCTGCACACTCCCACTGGGTCCTGCACACTTTCTAGGACGTCCTGCTCACTCCCACTGGGGTCCTGCACACTTCCTACGACGTCCGGCACACTTCCACTGGGGTCCAGAAGACTTTCTATGACGTCCTGCACACCCCCACTGGGGTCCTGCCCACTCCCACTGGGGTTTCGCACACTCCCTTTGGGGTCCTGCACAGTTTCTATGACGTCCTGCACACTCCCACTGGGGTCCTGCACACTCCCACTGGGGTTATGCACACTCCCACTGGGGTCCTGCACACTTACGATGACATCCTGTACACTCCCACTGGGGTCATGCCCACCTCCACTGGGTCCTGCACACTCCCACTGGGGTTCTGCACACTCCCACTGGGGTCCTGCACACTTACGATGACATCCTGTACACTCCCACTGGGGTCATGCACACTCCCACTGGGTCCTGCACACTTTCCATGACGTCATGCACATTCCCACTGAAGTCCTGCTCACTCCTACTGGGGTTTCGCACAGTCCCATTGGGGTCCTGCACACTTACGATGACATCCTGTACACTCCCACTGGGGTCATGCCCACTCCCACTGGGGTCCTGCACACTTTCTGTGACGTCCTGCACACTCCCACTGGGTCCTGCACACTTTATATGACGTCGTGCTTACTCCAACTGGGGTCCTGCCCGCTCCCACTCGGATTTCACACACTCCCACTGGGGTCCTGCACACTTTCTGTGACGTCCTGCACACTCCCACTGGGTCCTGCACACTTTCTATGACGTCGTGCTTACTCCAACTGGGGTCCTGCACTTTTTCTATGACGTCCTGCCCACTACTGGGGTTTCGCACACTCCCATTGGGGTCCTGCACACTTTCTGTGACGTCCTGCACACTCCCACTGGGGTCATGCCCACTCCCACTGGGGTTCTGCACACTTCCCACTGGGTCCTGCACACTTTCTATGACGTTCTGCACACTCGCATTGGGGTCCTGCACACTTTCCATGACGTCATGCACATTCCCACCATGGTCCTGCACACTTCCTATGACATCCTGCACACTCCCACTGGGGTCATGCCCACTCCCACTGGGTTCTGCACACTCCCATTGGGATCCTGCACACTTTCTGTGACGTCCTGCACACTCCCACTGGAGCCCCGCCCACTTTCTATGACGTCCTGCTTACTCCCACTGGGGTCCTGCACACTCCCACTGGGGTTCTGCACACTCCCACTGGGGTCCTGCACACTTCCTGTGACGGCCTGCACACTCCCCCTGGCGTCCTGCACACTTTCTATGACGTCGAACACTCCCACTGGGGTCCTGCACACTTTCTATGACGTCCTGCACACTCCCATCGGGGTCCTGCACACTCCCACTGGGGTTCTGCACACTCCCACTGGGTCCTGCACGCTTTCAATGACGTCCTGCACACTTCCACTGGGTCTTGCACTTTTTCTATGACGTCCTGCACACTCCCACTGAAGTCCTGCTCACTCCTACTGGGGTTTCGCACACTCCCACTGGGTCCTGCACACTTTCTATGACGTCGTGCACACTCCCACTGGGGTCTTGCACACTTTCTATGACGTCCTGCACACTCCCACTGGGGTCCTGCACACTTTCTGGACGTCCTGCACACTCCCACTGGGGTCCTGCACACTTTTTGTGACGTCCTGCCCACTCCCACTGGGGTCCTGCACACTTTCTGTGCCGTCCTGCACACTCACACTGGGGTCCTGCACACTTTCTGTGACGTCCTGCACACTCACACTGGGTCCTGCACACATTCTATGACGTCGCGCACACTCCCACTGGGGTCCTGCACACTTTCACTGGGGTCCTGCACACTCCCACTGGGGTCCTGCACACTTTCTATGACGTCCTGCACACTCCCACTGGGTCCTGCACACTCCCACTGGGGTTTGCACACTCCCACTGGGTCCTGCACACTTTCAATGACGTCCTGCACACTCCCACTGGGTCTTGCACTTTTCTATGACGTCCTGCACACTCCCACTGGGTCCTGCTCACTCCTACTGGGGTTTCGCACACTCACACTGGGGTCCTGCACACTTTCTGTTACGTCCTGCACACTCCCACTGGGGTCATGCCCACTCCCACTTGGTCCTGCACGCTTTCAATGACGTCCTGCACACTTCCACTGGGTCTTGCACTTTTTCTATGACGTCGCGCACACCTCCACTGGGTCCTGCACACTCCCACTGGGGTTCTGCACACTCCCACTGGGGTCCTGCACACTTACGATGACATCCTGTACACTCCCACTGGGGTCATGCCCACTCCCACTGGGGTCCTGCACACTTTTTGTGACGTCCTGCACACTCCCACTGGGTCCTGCACACTTTCTATGACGTCGTGCTTACTCCAACTGGGGTCCTGCCCGCTCCCTCTCGGATTTCGCACACTCCCACTGGGGTCCTGCACACTTTCTGTGCCGTCCTGCACACTCACACTGGGGTCCTGCACACTTTCTGTGACGTCCTGCACACTCACACTGGGGTCCTGCACTTTTTCTATGACGTCCTGCCCACTCCTGCTGGGGTTTCGCACACTCCCAATGGGGTCATGCACACTTTCTGTGACGTCCTGCACACTCCCACTGGGTCCTGCACACATTCTATGACGTCGCGCACACCTCCACTGGGTCCTGCACACTCCCACTGGGGTTCTGCACACTCCCACTGGGTCCTGCACACTTTCTATGACGTCGTGCACACTCCCACTGGGGTCTTGCACACTTTCTATGACGTCCTGCACACTCCCACTGGGGTCCTGCACACTTTCGATGACATCCTGCACACTCCCACAGGGGTCATGCCCACTCCCACTTGGTCCTGCACGCTTTCAATGACGTCCTGCACACTTCCACTGGGTCTTGCACTTTTTCTATGACGTCCTGCACACTCCCACTGAAGTCCTGCTCACTCCTACTGGGGTTTCGCACACTCCCATTGGGGTCCTGCACACTTCCTGTGACGGCCTGCACACTCCCCCTGGCGTCCTGCACACTTTCTATGACGTCGAACACTCCCACTGGGGTCCTGCACACTTTCTATGACGTCCTGCACACTCCCAGGGGGGTCCCGCCCACTTTATATGACGTCCTGCTTACTCCACTGGGGTCCTGCACACTCCCACTGGGGTTCTGCACACTCCCACTGGGGTCCTGCGCACTTTCTATGACGTCCTGCACACTTCCACTGGGTCTTGCACTTTTTCTATGACGTCCTGCACACCCCCACTGAAGTCCTGCTCACTTCTACTGGGGTTTCGCACACCTTCTGTGACGTCCTGCACACTCCCACTGGGTCCTGCACACATTCTACGACGTCGCGCACACCTCCACTGGGTCCTGCACACTTTCTCTGACGTCCTGCACACTCCCACTGGGTCTTGCACACTTTTATGACGTCTTGCACACTCCCACTGGGGTCCTCCCCCCTCCCACTGGGGTTTCGCACACTCCCACTGGTGTCCTGCACTTTTTCTATGACGTCCTGCACACTCCCACTGGGGTCCTGCACACTCCCACTGGGGTTCTGCACACTCCCACTGGGGTCCTGCACACTTTCTATGACGTCCTGCATACTCTCACTGGGGTCCTGCCCACTCCAACTAGGGTTTTGCACACTCCCACTGGGGTCCTGCACTTTTTCTATGACGTCCTGCACACTCAAACTGGGTCTTGCACTTTTTCTATGACGTCCTGCACACTCCCACTGGGGTCCTGCACACTTCCTACGACGTCCGGCACACTCCCTTTGGGGTCCTGCACAGTTTCTATGACGTCCTGCACACTCCCACTGGGGTCCTGCACACTCCCACTGGGGTCGGGCACACTTTCTATGACGTCCTGCACACTCCCACTGGGGTCATGCCCACTTCCACTGGGGTTTTGCACACTCCCACTGGGGTCTTGCACACTTTCTATGACGTCCTGCACACTTCCACTGGATCCTGCAGTTTCTATGACGTCCTGCACACTCCCACTGGGGTCCTGCGCACTCCTACTGGGGTTTCGCACACTCCCATTGGGGTCCTGCACACTTTCTGTGACGTCCTGCACACTCCCACTGGGTCCTGCACACATTCTATGACGTCGCGCACACCTCCACTGGGTCCTGCACACTCCCACTGGGGTTCTGCACACTCCCACTGGGTCCTGCACACTTTCTATGACGTCGTGCACACTCCCACTGGGTCCTGCACACTTTCTATGACGTCGTGCACACTCCCACTGGGGTCTTGCACACTTTCTATGACGTCCTGCACACTCCCACTGGGGTTTTGCACACTCCCACTGGTTCCTGCACGCTTTCAATGACGTCCTGCACACTTCCACTGGGTCTTGCACTTCTTCTATGACGTCCTGCACACTCCCACTGAAGTCCTGCTCACTCCTACTGGGGTTTCGCACACTCCCATTGGGGTCCTGCACACTTACGATGACATCCTGCACACTCCCACTGGGTCCTGCCCACTTACGATGACATCCTGCACACTCCCACTGGGTCTTGCACTTTTTCTATGACGTTCTGCACACTCGCATTGGGGGTCCTGCACACTTTCCATGACGTCATGCACATTCCCACCACGGTCCTGCACACTTCCTATGACATCCTGCACACTCCCACTGGGGTTTTGCACACTCCCACTGGGGTTCTGCACACTCCCACTGGGGTTCTGCACACTCCCACTGGGTCCTGCACACTTTCTATGACGTCCTGCACACTTCCACTGGGGTCATGCCCACTCCCACTGGGGTCATGCCCACTCCCACTGGGGTCCTGCACACTTTTTGTGACGTCCTGCCCACTCCCACTGGGGTCCTGCACACTTTCTGTGCCGTCCTGCACACTCACACTGGGGTCCTGCACACTTTCTGTGACGTCCTGCACACTCACACTGGGGTCCTGCACACTCCGACTGGTGTTCTGCACACTCCCATTGGGGTCCTGCACACTTTCTGTGACGTCCTGCACACTCCCACTGGGTCCTGCACACTTTCTATGACGTCGTGCTCACTCCAACTGGAGTCCTGCCCACTCCTGCTGGGGTTTCGCACACTCCCAATGGGGTCATGCACACTTTCTGTGACGTCCTGCACACTCCCACTGGGTCCTGCACACATTCTATGACGTCGCGCACACCTCCACTGGGTCCTGCACACTCCCACTGGGGTTCTGCACACTCCCACTGGGTCCTGCACACTTTCTATGACGTCGTGCACACTCCCACTGGGGTCTTGCACACTTTCTATGACGTCCTGCACACTCCCACTGGGGTCCTGCACACTTTCGATGACATCCTGCACACTCCCACAGGGGTCATGCCCACTCCCACTGGGGTTTTGCACACTCCCACTGGTTCCTGCACGCTTTCAATGACGTCCTGCACACTTCCACTGGGTCTTGCACTTTTTCTATGACGTCCTGCACACTCCCACTGAAGTCCTGCTCACTCCTACTGGGGTTTCGCACACTCCCATTGGGGTCCTGCACACTTACGATGACATCCTGCACACTCCCACTGGGGTCATGCCCACTCCCACTGGGGTTCTGCACACTCCCATTGGGGTCCTGCACACTTTTCATGACGTCATGCACATTCCCACCATGGTCCTGCACACTTCCTATGACATCCTGCACACTCCCACTGGGGTCATGCGCACTCCCACTTGGTCCTGCACGCTTTCAATGACGTCCTGCACACTCCCACTGAAGTCCTGCTCACTCCTACTGGGGTTTCGCACACTCCCATTGGGGTCCTGCACACTTACAATGACATCCTGCACACTCCCACTGGGGTCATGCCCACTCCCACTGGGGTCCTGCACACTTTCTGTGAGGTCCTGCACACTCCCACTGGGTCCTGCACACTTTCTATGACGTCCTGCTTACTCCAACTGGGGTCCTGCCCGCTCCCTCTCGGATTTCGCACACTCCCACTGGGGTCCTGCACACTTTCTGTGACGTCCTGCACACTCACACTGGGGTCCTGCACTTTTTCTATGACGTCCTGCCCACTCCTGCTGGGGTTTCGCACACTCCCACTGGGGTCATGCCCACTCCCACTGGGGTCTTGCACACTTTCTATGACGTCCTGCACACTCCCACTGGGTCCTGCACACTCCCACTGGGGTTCTGCAGACTCCCACAATAGGTCCTGCACACTTCCTATGACATCCTGCACACTCCCATCGAGGTCCTGCACACTTTCTATGACGTCCTGCGCACTTCCCGAGGGCCCCGCCCATTTCATATGACGTCCCGAACACTCCCACTGGGGTCCTGCACACTCCTACTGGGGTTCTGCACACTTTCTCTCTGGGGTCCTGCACACTTTCTATGACGTACTGCACACTTCCACTAGGGTCCTGCACACTTTCTATGACGTACTGAACACTCCCGCTGGGGTCCTGCCCACTCCCACTGGGGTTCGCACACTCCCACTGGTGTCCGGCAACTTTTTATGACGTCTTGCACACTCTCCCTGGGGTCCTGCAGAATTCCTATGACGTCCTGCACACTCCCACTGGGGTCCTGCACACTCCCACTGGGGTCATGCCCACTTCCACTGGGGTTTTGCACACTCCCACTGGGGTCTTGCACACTTCCTACGACGTCCGGCACACTCCCACTGGGACTTGCACTTTTTCTATGACGTCCTGCACACTCTCACTGGGGTCATGCCCACTCCTACTGGGGTTTCGTACACTCCCAATGGGGTCCTGCACACCTTCTGTGACGTCCTGCACACTCCCACTGGGTACTGCACACATTCTACGACGTCGCGCACACCTCCACTGGGTCCTGCACACTCGCATTGGGGTCCTGCACACTTTCCATGACGTCATGCACATTCCCACCATGGTCCTGCGCACTTTCTATGACGTCCTGCACGCTCCCACTGGGTCCTGCACACTTTCTATGACGTCGTGCACACTCCCACTGGGGTCTTGCACACTTTCTATGACGTCCTGCACACTCCCACAGGGGTCATGCCCACTCCCACTGGGGTTTTGCACACTCCCACTGGGTCCTGCACGCTTTCAATGACGTCCTACACACTTCCACTGGGTCCTGCACACTCCTACTGGGGTTTCGCACACTCCCACTGGGGTCCTGCACACTTTCTATGACGTCCTGCACACTCCCACTGGGGTCCTGCACACTTCCACTGACATCCTGCACACTCCCACTGGGGTCATGCACACTCCCACTGGGGTCCTGCACACTTTCAATGACGTCCTGCACACTCCAATGACGTCCTACACACTTCCACTGGGTCCTGCACTTTTTCTATGACGTCCTGCACACTCCTACTGAAGTCCTGCTCACTCCTACTGGGGTTTCGCACACTCCCATTGGGGTCCTGCACACTTACGATGACATCCTGCACACTCCCACTGGGGTCATGCCCACTCCCACTGGGGTCCTGCACACTTTCTGTGACGTCCTGCACACTCCCACTGGGTCCTGCACACTTTCTATGACGTCGTGCTTACTCCAACTGGGGTCCTGCCCGCTCCCACTCGGATTTCGCACACTCCCACTGGGGTCCTGCACACTTTCTGTGACGTCCTGCACACTCACACTGGGGTCCTGCACACTTTCTGTTACGTCCTGCACACTCACACTGGGGTCCTGCACTTTTTCTATGACGTCCTGCCCACTCCTGCTGGGGTTTCGCACACTCCCAATGGGGTCCTGCACACTTTTTGTGACGTCCTGCACACTCCCACTGGGTTCTGCACACTCCCACTGGGGTTCTGCACACTCCCACTGGGTCCTGCACGCTTTCTATGACGTCCTGCACACTTCCACTGGGTCCTGCACACTTTTGATGACATCCTGCACATTCCCACCATGGTCCTGCACACTTCCTATGACATCCTGCACACTCCCACTGGGGTCATGCCCACTCCCACTTGGTCCTGCACGCTTTCAATGACGTCCTGCACACTTCCACTGGGTCTTGCACTTTTTCTATGACGTCCTGCACACTCCCACTGAAGTCCTGCTCACTTTCTATGACGTCCTGCACACTCCCACTGGGGTCCTGCACACTTCCGATGACATCCTGCACACTCCCACAGGGGTCATGCCCACTCCCACTGGGGTTCTGCACACTCCCACTGGGGTCCTGCACACTTTCCATGACGTCATGCACATCCCACTGGGTCCTGCACATCCTCCCACTGGGGTTGCACACTCCCACTGGTTCCTGCACACTCCCACTGAAGTCCTGCACACTTCCACTGGGTCTTGCACTTTTTCTATGACGTCCTGCACACTCCCACTGGAGTCCTGCTCACTCCTACTGGGGTTTCGCACACTCCCATTGGGGTCCTGCACACTTACGATGACATCCTGTACACTCCCACTGGGGTCATGCCCACTCCCACTGGGGTCCTGCACACTTTTTGTGACGTCCTGCACACTCCCACTGGGTCCTGCACACTTTCTATGACGTCGTGCTTACTCCAACTGGGGTCCTGCCCGCTCCCTCTCGGATTTCGCACACTCCCACTGGGGTCCTGCACACTTTCTGTGCCGTCCTGCACACTCACACTGGGGTCCTGCACACTTTCTGTGACGTCCTGCACACTCACACTGGGGTCCTGCACTTTTTCTATGACGTCCTGCCCACTCCTGCTGGGGTTTCGCACACTCCCAATGGGGTCATGCACACTTTCTGTGACGTCCTGCACACTCCCACTGGGTCCTGCACACATTCTATGACGTCGCGCACACCTCCACTGGGTCCTGCACACTCCCACTGGGGTTCTGCACACTCCCACTGGGTCCTGCACACTTTCTATGACGTCGTGCACACTCCCACTGGGGTCTTGCACACTTTCTATGACGTCCTGCACACTCCCACTGGGGTCCTGCACACTTTCGATGACATCCTGCACACTCCCACAGGGGTCATGCCCACTCCCACTGGGGTTTTGCACACTCCCACTGGTTCCTGCACGCTTTCAATGACGTCCTGCACACTTCCACTGGGTCTTGCACTTCTTCTATGACGTCCTGCACACTCCCACTGAAGTCCTGCTCACTCCTACTGGGGTTTCGCACACTCCCATTGGGGTCCTGCACACTTACGATGACATCCTGCACACTCCCACTGGGGTCATGCCCACTCCCACTGGGGTTCTGCACACTCCCATTGGGGTCCTGCACACTTTCCATGACGTCATGCACATTCCCACCATGGTCCTGCACACTTCCTATGACATCCTGCACACTCCCACTGGGGTCATGCCCACTCCCACTTGGTCCTGCACCCTTTCAATGACGTCCTGCACACTTTCACTAGGTCCTGCACACTTTCTATGACGTCCTGCACTCCACACTCCCACTGGGGTCCTGCACACTTTTTGTGACGTCCTGCACACTTCCACTGGGTCTTGCACTTTTTCTATGACGTCCTGCACACTCCCACTGAAGTCCTGCTCACTCCTACTGGGGTTTCGCACACTCCCATTGGGGTCCTGCACACTTACGATGACATCCTGCACACTCCCACTGGGGTCATGCCCACTCCCACTGGGGTCCTGCACACTTTCTGTGACGTCCTGCACACTCCCACTGGGTCCTGCACACTTTCTATGACGTCGTGCTTACTCCAACTGGGGTCCTGCCCGCTCCCACTCGGATTTCGCACACTCCCACTGGGGTCCTGCACACTTTCTGTGACGTCCTGCACACTCACACTGGGGTCCTGCACACTTTCTGTTACGTCCTGCACACTCACACTGGGGTCCTGCACTTTTTCTATGACGTCCTGCCCACTCCTGCTGGGGTTTCGCACACTCCCAATGGGGTCATGCACACTTTCTGTGACGTCCTGCACACTCCCACTGTGTCCTGCACACTCCCACTGGGGTTCTGCACACTCCCATTGGGGTCCTGCGCACTTTCTATGACGTCCTGCACATTCCCACTGGGATCCTGCACACTTTCTGTGACGTCCTGCACACTCACACTGGGGTCCTGCACACTTTCTGTTACGTCCTGCACACTCCCACTGGGGTCATGCCCACTCCCACTTGGTCCTGCACGCTTTCAATGACGTCCTGCACACTTCCACTGGGTCCTGCACACTCTCTATGACGTCGTGCACTTTCCCACTGGGGTCTTGCACACTTTCTATGACGTCCTGCACACTCCCACTGGGGTCCTGCACACTTCCGATGACATCCTGCACACTCCCACAGGGGTCATGCCCACTCCCACTGGGGTTTTGCACACTCCCACTGGGGTCTTGCACACTTTCTATGACGTCCTGCACACTCCCACTGGGTCCTGCACAGTCTATGACGTCCTGCACACTCCCACTGGGGTCCTGCACACTCCCACTGGGTTTTCGCACTCTCCCACTGGGGTCCTGCGCACTTTCTATGACGTCCTGCACGCTCCCACTGGGTCCTGCACACTTTCTATGACGTCGTGCACACTCCCACTGGGGTCTTGCACACTTTCTATGACGTCCTGCACACTCCCACTGGGGTCCTGCACACTTTCTGTTACGTCCTGCACACTCCCACTGGGTCCTGCACACATTCTATGACGTCGCGCACACCTCCACTGGGTCCTGCACACTCCCACTGGGGTTCTGCACACTCCCACTGGGTCCTGCACGCTTTCTATGACGTCCTGCACACTTCCACTGGGTCTTGCACTTCTTCTATGACGTCCTGCACACTCCCACTGGGGTCCTGCCCACTCCTACTGGGGTTTCGCACACTCCCAACGGGGTTCTGCACACTTTCTGTGACGTCCTGCACACTCCCACTGGGTCCTGCACACTTTCTATGACGTCGTGCTTACTCCAACTGGGGTCCTGCCCGCTCCCACTCAAATTTCGCACATTCCCACTGGGGTCCTGCACACTTTCTGTGACGTCCTGCACACTCACACTGGGGTCCTGCACTTTTTCTATGACGTCGCGCACACCTCCACTGGGTCCTGCACACTTCCGATGACATACTGCACACTCCCACAGGGGTCATGCCCACTCCCACTGGGTCCTGCACACTTTCTATGACGTCGTGCACACTCCCACTGGGGTCTTGCACACTTTCTATGACGTCCTGCACACTCCCACTGGGGGGGGTCCTGCACACTTCCGATGACATCCTGCACACTCCCACAGGGGTCATGCACTTTTTCTATGACGTCCTGCCCACTCCTGCTGGGGTTTCGCACACTCCCAATGGGGTCCTGCACGCTTTCTGTGACGTCCTGCACACTTCCACTGGGTTCTGCACACTCCCACTGGGGTTCTGCACACTCCCATTGGGGTCCTGCACACTTACGATGACATCCTGCACACTCCCACTGGGGTCATGCCCACTCCCACTGGGGTCCTGCACACTTTCTGTGACGTCCTGCACACTCCCACTGGGTCCTGCACACTTTCTATGACGTCGTGCTTACTCCAACTGGGGTCCTGCCCGCTCCCACTCGGATTTCGCACACTCCCACTGGGGTCCTGCACACTTTCTGTGACGTCCTGCACACTCACACTGGGGTCCTGCACACTTTCTGTTACGTCCTGCACACTCACACTGGGGTCCTGCACTTTTTCTATGACGTCCTGCCCACTCCTGCTGGGGTTTCGCACACTCCCAATGGGGTCATGCACACTTTCTGTGACGTCCTGCACACTCCCACTGGGTCCTGCCCGCTCCCACTCGGATTTCGCACACTCCCACTGGGGTCCTGCACACTTTCTGTGACGTCCTGCACACTCACACTGGGGTCCTGCACACTTTCCATGACGTCATGCACATTCCCACCATGGTCCTGCACACTTCCTATGACATCCTGCACGCTCCCACTGGGGTCATGCCCACTCCCACTGGGTCCTGCACGCTTTCAATGACGTCCTGCACACTTCCACTGGGTCTTGCACTTTTTCTATGACGTCCTGCACACTCCCACTGGGGTCCTGCCCGCTCCTTACGTCCTGCACACTCCCACTAGGGTCCTGCACACTTTCTATGACGTCCTGCACACTCCCACTGTGGTCATGCCCACTTCCACTGGGGTTTTGCACACTCCCATTGAGGTCTTGCACACTTTCTATGACGTCCTGCACACTTCCACTGGGTTCTGCGCACTTTCTATGACGTCCTGCATATTCCCACTGGGGTCCTGCACACTCCCACTGGGGTTTTGCACACTCCCACTGGGGTCCTGCGCACTTTCTATGACGTCCTGCACACTCCCACTGGGTCCTGCACACTTTCTATGACGTTCTGCACATTCCCACTGGGGTCCTGCACACTTTATATAAAGTCCTGCACACTCCCACTGGGGTCCTGCACACTTTCTGTGACGTCTGGCACACTCCCCCTGGGGTCCTGCAGAGTTTCTATGACGTCCTGCACTTTCCCACTGGGGTCCTGCACACTCCCACTGGGGTCGGGCACACTTTCTATGACGTCCTGCACACTTCCACTGGGTCGTGCAGAGTTTCTATGACGTCCTGCACACTCACACTGGGGTCCTGGGCACTCCCACTGGGGTTTCGCACACTCCCAACGGGGCCCTGCACACTTTCTGTGACGTCCTGCACACTCCCACTGGGTCCTGCACACTTTCTATGACGTCATGCTTACTCCAACTGGGGTCCTGCCCGCTCCCACTCAAATTTCGCACATTCCCACTGGGGTCCTGCACACTTTCTGTGACGTCCTGCACACTCACACTGGGGTCCTGCACACTTTCTGTTACGTCCTGCACACTCCCACTGGGTCCTGCACACTTTCGATGACATCCTGCACACTCCCACAGGGGTCATGCCCACTCCCACTGGGGTTCTGCACACTCCCACTGGGTCCTGCACACTTTCTATGACGTCGTGCACACTCCCACTGGGGTCTTGCACACTTTCTATGACGTCCTGCACACTCCCACTGGGGTCCTGCACACTTCCGATGACATCCTGCACACTCCCACAGGGGTCATGCCCACTCCCACTGGGGTTTTGCACACTCCCACTGGTTCCTGCACGCTTTCAATGACGTCCTGCACACTTCCACTGGGTCTTGCACTTTTTCTATGACGTCCTGCACACTCCCACTGAAGTCCTGCTCACTCCTACTGGGGTTTCGCACACTCCCATTGGGGTCCTGCACACTTTCTATGACGTCGTGCACACTCCCACTGGGGTCTTGCACACTTTCTATGACGTCCTGCACACTCCCACTGGGGTCCTGCACACTTTCGATGACATCCTGCACACTCCCACAGGGGTCATGCCCACTCCCACTGGGGTTTTGCACACTCCCACTGGTTCCTGCACGCTTTCAATGACGTCCTGCACACTTCCACTGGGTCTTGCACTTTTTCTATGACGTCCTGCACACTCCCACTGAAGTCCTGCTCACTCCTACTGGGGTTTCGCACACTCCCATTGGGGTCCTGCACACTTACGATGACATCCTGCACACTCCCACTGGGGTCATGCCCACTCCCACTGGGGTCCTGCACACTTTCTGTGACGTCCTGCACACTCCCACTGGGTCCTGCACACTTTCTATGACGTCGTGCTTACTCCAACTGGGGTCCTGCCCGCTCCCACTCGGATTTCGCACACTCCCACTGGGGTCCTGCACACTTTCTGTGACGTCCTGCACACTCACACTGGGGTCCTGCACACTTTCTGTGACGTCCTGCACACTCACACTGGGGTCCTGCACTTTTTCTATGACGTCCTGCCCACTCCTGCTGGGTCCTGCACACTCCTACTGGGGTTTTGCACACTCCCATTGGGGTCCTGCACACTTTCCATGACGTCATGCACATTCCCACCATGGTCCTGCACACTTCCTATGACATCCTGCACACTCCCACTGGGGTCCTGCACACTTACGATGACATCCTGCACACTCCCACTGGGGTCATGCCCACTCCCACTGGGGTTCTGCACACTCCCATTGGGGTCCTGCACACTTTCTGTGACGTCCTGCACACTCACACTGGAGTCCTGCACACTTTCTGTTACGTCCTGCACACTCACACTGGGGTCCTGCACTTTTTCTATGACGTCCTGCCCACTCCTACTGGGGTTTCGCACACTCCCAATGGGGTCCTGCACACCTTCTGTGACGTCCTGCACACTCCCACTGGGTCCTGCACACATTCTACGACGTCGCGCACACCTCCACTGGGTCCTGCACACTCCCACTGGGGTTCTGCACACTCCCACTGGGTCCTGCACACTTTCTATGACGTCGTGCACACTCCCACTGGGGTCTTGCACACTTTCTATGACGTCCTGCACACTCCCACTGGGGTCCTGCACACTTCCGATGACATCCTGCACACTCCCACAGGGGTCATGCCCACTCCCACTGGGGTTTTGCACACTCCCACTGGTTCCTGCACGCTTTCAATGACGTCCTGCACACTTCCACTGGGTCTTGCACTTTTTCTATGACGTCCTGCACACCCCCACTGAAGTCCTGCTCACTCCTACTGGGGTTTCGCACACTCCCATTGGGGTCCTGCACACTTACGATGACATCCTGCACACTCCCACTGGGGTCATGCCCACTCCCACTGGGGTCCTGCACACTTTCTGTGACGTCCTGCACACTTCCTAACACGTCCTGCACACTCCCACTGGGGTCCTGCACACTTCCGATGACATCCTGCACACTCCCACAGGGGTCATGCCCACTCCCACTGGGGTTTTGCACACTCCCACTGGGTCCTGCACGCTTTCAATGACGTCCTGCACACTTCCACTGGGTCCTGCACTTTTTCTATGACGTCCTGCACACTCCTACTGAAGTCCTGCTCACTCCTACTGGGGTCCTGCACACTTTCTGTGGCGTCCTGCACACTCCCACTGGGGTCCTGCCCGCTCCCACTCAGATTTCGCACACTCCCACTGGGGTCCTGCACACTTTCTGTGACGTCCTGCACACTCACACTGAGGTCCTGCACACTTTCTATGACGTCGTGCTTACTCCAACTGGGGTCCTGCCCGCTCCCACTCGGATTTCGCACATTCCCACTGGGGTCCTGCACACTTTCTGTGACGTCCTGCACACTCACACTGGGGTCCTGCACACTTTCTGTTACGTCCTGCACACTCCCACTGGGTCCTGCACACATTCTATGACGTCCTGCACACTCCCACTGGGTCCTGCACACTCCCACTAGGGTCCTGCACAATCCCACTGGGGTCTTGCACACTTTATATGACGTCCTGCACACTCCCACTTGGTCCTGCACGCTTTCAATGACGTCCTGCACACTTCCACTGGGTCTTGCACTTTTTCTATGACGTCCTGCACACTCCCACTGAAGTCCTGCTCACTCCTACTGGGGTTTCGCACACTCCCATTGGGGTCCTGCACACTTACGATGACATCCTGCACACTCCCACTGGGGTCATGCCCACTCCCACTGGGGTCCTGCACACTTTCTGTGACGTCCTGCACACTCCCACTGGGTCCTGCACACTTTCTATGACGTCGTGCTTACTCCAACTGGGGTCCTGCCCGCTCCCTCTCGGATTTCGCACACTCCCACTGGGGTCCTGCACACTTTCTGTGACGTCCTGCACACTCACACTGGGGTCCTGCACACTTTCTGTTACGTCCTGCACACTCACACTGGGGTCCTGCACTTTTTCTATGACGTCCTGCCCACTCCTACTGGGGTTTCGTACACTCCCAATGGGGTCCTGCACACCTTCTGTGACGTCCTGCACACTCCCACAGGGGTCATGCCCACTCCCACAGGGGTTCTGCACACTCCCACTGGGTCCTGCACACATTCTATGACGTCGCGCACACCTCCACTGGGTCCTGCACACTCCCACTGGGGTTCTGCACACTCCCACTGGGTCCTGCACACTTTCTATGACGTCGTGCACACTCCCACTGGGGTCTTGCACACTTTCTATGACGTCCTGCACACTCCCACTGGGGTCCTGCACACTTTCTGTTACGTCCTGCACACTCACAGTGGGGTCATGACCACTCCCACTGGGGTTTTGCACACTCCCACTGGTTCCTGCACGCTTTCAATGACGTCCTGCACACTTCCACTGGGTCTTGCACTTCTTCTATGACGTCCTGCACACTCCCACTGAAGTCCTGCTCACTCCTACTGGGGTTTCGCACACTCCCATTGGGGTCCTGCACACTTACGATGACATCCTGCACACTCCCACTGGGGTCATGCCCACTCCCACTGGGGTTCTGCACACTCCCATTGGGGTCCTGCACACTTTCCATGACGTCATGCACATTCCCACCATGGTCCTGCACACTTCCTATGACATCCTGCACACTCCCACTGGGGTCATGCCCACTCCCACTTGGTCCTGCACGCTTTCAATGACGTCCTGCACACTTCCACTGGGTCTTGCACTTTTTCTATGACGTCCTGCACACTCCCACTGGGGTCCTGCACTTTTTCTATGACGTCGCGCACACCTCCACTGGGTCCTGCACACTCCCACTGGGTCCTGCACACTTTCTATGACGTCGTGCACACTCCCACTGGGGTCTTGCACACTTTCTATGACGTCCTGCACACTCCCACTGGGGTCCTGCCCACTCCTACTGGGGTTTCGCACACTCCCAACGGGGTTCTGCACACTTTCTGTGACGTCCTGCACACTCCCACTGGGTCCTGCACACTTTCTATGACGTCGTGCTTACTCCAACTGGGGTCCTGCCCGCTCCCACTCAAATTTCGCACATTCCCACTGGGGTCCTGCACACTTTCTGTGACGTCCTGCACACTCACACTGGGGTCCTGCACACTTTCTGTTACGTCCTGCACACTCACACTGGGGTCCTGCACTTTTTCTATGACGTCCTGCCCACTCCTACTGGGGTTTCGTACACTCCCAATGGGGTCCTGCACACCTTCTGTGACGTCCTGCACACTCCCACTGGGTTCTGCACACTCCCACTGGGGTTCTGCACACTCCCATTGGGGTCCTGCACACTTTCCATGACGTCATGCACATTCCCACCATGGTCCTGCACACTTCCTATGACGTCGTGCTTACTCCAACTGGGGTCCTGCCCGCTCCCACTCGGATTTCGCACATTCCCACTGGGATCCTGCACACTTTCTGTGACGTCCTGCACACTCACACTGGGGTCCTGCACACTTTCTGTCACGTCCTGCACACTCCCACTGGGTCCTGCACACTTTCGATGACATCCTGCACACTCCCACAGGGGTCATGCCCACTCCCACTGGGGTTTTGCACACTCCCACTGGTTCCTGCACGCTTTCAATGACGTCCTGCACACTTCCACTGGGTCTTGCACTTCTTCTATGACGTCCTGCACACTCACACTGAAGTCCTGCTCACTCCTACTGGGGTTTCGCACACTCCCATTGGGGTCCTGCACACTTACGATGACATCCTGCACACTCCCACTGGGGTCATGCCCACTCCCACTGGGGTTCTGCACACTCCCATTGGGGTCCTGCACACTTTCCATGACGTCATGCACATTCCCACCATGGTCCTGCACACTTCCTATGACATTCTGTACACTCCCACTTGGGTCATGCCCACTCCCACTGGGGTCCTGCACACTTTTTGTGACGTCCTGCACACTCCCACTGGGTCCTGCACACTTTCTGTCACGTCCTGCACACTCCCACTGGGTCCTGCACACTCCCACTGGGTTTTCGCACACTCCCACTGGGGTCCTGCGCACTTTCTATGACGTCCTGCACGCTCCCACTGGGTCCTGCACACTTTCTATGACGTCGTGCACACTCCCACTGGGGTCCTGCACACTTCCGATGACATCCTGCACACTCCCACAGGGGTCATGCCCACTCCCACTGGGGTTTTGCACACTCCCTTTGGGTCCTGCACGCTTTCAATGACGTCCTGCACATTTCCACTGGGTCTTGCACTTTTTCTATGACGTCCTGCACACTCCCACTGAAGTCCTGCTCACTCCTACTGGGGTTTCGCACACTCCCATTGGGGTCCTGCACACTTACGATGACATCCTGTACACTCCCACTGGGGTCATGCCCACTCCCACTGGGGTCCTGCACACTTTTTGTGACGTCCTGCACACTTCCACTGGGTCTTGCACTTTTTCTATGACGTCCTGCACACTCCCACTGAAGTCCTGCTCACTCCTACTGGGGTTTCGCACAGTCCCATTGGGGTCCTGCACACTTTTTGTGACATCCTGCACACTCACACTGGGGTCCTGCACACTTTCTGTTACGTCCTGCACACTCACACTGGGGTCCTGCACTTTTTCTATGACGTCCTGCACACTTCCTATGACATCCTGCACACTCCCACTGGGGTCATGCCCACTCCCACTTGGTCCTGCACGCTTTCAATGACGTCCTGCACACTTCCACTGGGTCTTGCACTTTTTCTATGACGTCCTGCACACTCCCACTGAAGTCCTGCTCACTCCTACTGGGGTTTCGCACACTCCCATTGGGGTCCTGCACACTTACGATGACATCCTGCACACTCCCACTGGGGTCATGCCCACTCCCACTGGGGTCCTGCACACTTTCTGTGACGTCCTGCACACTCCCACTGGGTCCTGCACACTTTCTATGACGTCGTGCTTACTCCAACTGGGGTCCTGCCCGCTCCCTCTCGGATTTCGCACACTCCCACTGGGGTCCTGCACACTTTCTGTGACGTCCTGCACACTCACACTGGGGTCCTGCACACTTTCTGTTACGTCCTGCACACTCACAGTGGGGTCCTGCACTTTTTCTATGACGTCCTGCCCACTCCTGCTGGGGTTTCGTACACTCCCACTTGGTCCTGCACGCTTTCAATGACGTCCTGCACACTCCTGCTGGGTCCTGCACACTCCCACTGGGGTTCTGCACACTCCCACTGGGGTCCTGCACACTTTCCATGACGTCATGCACATTCCCACCATGGTCCTGCACACTTCCTATGACGTCGTGCACACTCCCACTGGGGTCTTGCACACTTTCTATGACGTCCTGCACACTCCCACTGGGTCCTGCACACTTTCTATGACGTCGTGCACACTCCCACTGGGGTCTTGCACACTTTCTATGACGTCCTGCACACTCCCACTGGGGTCCTGCACACTTCCGATGACATCCTGCACACTCCCACAGGGGTCATGCCCACTCCCACTGGGGTTTTGCACACTCCCACTGGTTCCTGCACGCTTTCAATGACGTCCTGCACACTTCCACTGGGTCTTGCACTTCTTCTATGACGTCCTGCACACTCACACTGAAGTCCTGCTCACTCCTACTGGGGTTTCGCACACTCCCATTGGGGTCCTGCACACTTACGATGACATCCTGCACACTCCCACTGGGGTCATGCCCACTCCCACTGGGGTTCTGCACACTCCCATTGGGGTCCTGCACACTTTCCATGACGTCATGCACATTCCCACCATGGTCCTGCACACTTCCTATGACATCCTGCACACTCCCACTGGGGTCATGCCCACTCCCACTTGGTCCTGCACGCTTTCAATGACGTCCTGCACACTTCCACTGGGTCTTGCACTTTTTCTATGACGTCCTGCACACTCCCACTGAAGTCCTGCTCACTCCTACTGGGGTTTCGCACACTCCCATTGGGGTCCTGCGCACTCACGATGACATCCTGCACACTCCCACTGGGGTCATGCCCACTCCCACTGGGGTCCTGCACACTTTCTGTGACGTCCTGCACACTCCCACTGGGTCCTGCACACTTTCTATGACGTCGTGCTTACTCCAACTGGGGTCCTGCCCGCTCCCACTCGGATTTCGCACACTCCCACTGGGGTCCTGCACACTTTCTGTGACGTCCTGCACACTCACACTGAGGTCCTGCACACTTTCTGTTACGTCCTGCACACTCACACTGGGGTCCTGCACTTTTTCTATGACGTCCTGCCCACTCCTGCTGGGGTTTCGCACACTCCCAATGGGGTCCTGCACGCTTTCTGTGACGTCCTGCACACTCCCACTGGGTTCTGCACACTCCCACTGGGGTTCTGCACACTCCCATTGGGGTCCTGCACACTTTCCATGACGTCATGCACATTCCCACCATGGTCCTGCACACTTCCTATGACGTCGTGCTTACTCCAACTGGGGTCCTGCCCGCTCCCACTCGGATTTCGCACATTCCCACTGGGATCCTGCACACTTTCTGTGACGTCCTGCACACTCACACTGGGGTCCTGCACACTTTCTGTCACGTCCTGCACACTCCCACTGGGTCCTGCACACATTCTATGACGTCGCGCACACCTCCACTGGGTCCTGCACACTCCCACTGGGGTTCTGCACACTCCCACTGGGTCCTGCACACTTTCTATGACGTCGTGCACACTCCCACTGGGGTCTTGCACACTTTCTATGACGTCCTGCACACTCCCACTGGGGTCCTGCACACTTTCGATGACATCCTGCACACTCCCACAGGGGTCATGCCCACTCCCACTGGGGTTTTGCACACTCCCACTGGTTCCTGCACGCTTTCAATGACGTCCTGCACACTTCCACTGGGTCTTGCACTTCTTCTATGACGTCCTGCACACTCCCACTGAAGTCCTGCTCACTCCTACTGGGGTTTCGCACACTCCCATTGGGGTCCTGCACACTTACGATGACATCCTGCACACTCCCACTGGGTCCTGCACACTTTCTATGACGTCGTGCTCACTCCAACTGGGGTCCTGCCCGCTCCCACTCGGATTTCGCACATTCCCACTGGGGTCCTGCACACTTTCTGTGACGTCCTGCACACTCACACTGGGGTCCTGCACTTTTTCTATGACGTCGCGCACACCTCCACTGGGTCCTGCACACTCCCACTGGGGTTCTGCACACTCCCACTGGGTCCTGCACACTTTCTATGACGTCGTGCACACTCCCACTGGGGTCCTGCCCGCTCCCACTGGGGTCATGCCCACTCCCACTGGGGTCCTGCACACTTTCTGTGACGTCCTGCACACTCACACTGGGGTCCTGCACACTTTCTGTCACGTCCTGCACACTCCCACTGGGTCCTGCACACATTCTATGACGTCGCGCACACCTCCACTGGGTCCTGCACACTCCCACTGGGGTTCTGCACACTCCCACTGGGTCCTGCACACTTTCTATGACGTCGTGCACACTCCCACTGGGGTCTTGCACACTTTCTATGACGTCCTGCACACTCCCACTGGGGTCCTGCACACTTTCGATGACATCCTGCACACTCCCACAGGGGTCATGCCCACTCCCACTGGGGTTTTGCACACTCCCACTGGTTCCTGCACGCTTTCAATGACGTCCTGCACACTTCCACTGGGTCTTGCACTTCTTCTATGACGTCCTGCACACTCCCACTGAAGTCCTGCTCACTCCTACTGGGGTTTCGCACACTCCCATTGGGGTCCTGCACACTTACGATGACATCCTGCACACTCCCACTGGGTCCTGCACACTTTCTATGACGTCGTGCTCACTCCAACTGGAGTCCTGCCCGCTCCCACTCGGATTTCGCACATTCCCACTGGGGTCCTGCACACTTTCTGTGACGTCCTGCACACTCACACTGGGGTCCTGCACTTTTTCTATGACGTCGCGCACACCTCCACTGGGTCCTGCACACTCCCACTGGGGTTCTGCACACTCCCACTGGGTCCTGCACACTTTCTATGACGTCGTGCACACTCCCACTGGGGTCTTGCACACTTTCTATGACGTCCTGCACACTCCCACTGGTTCCTGCACGCTTTCAATGACGTCCTGCACACTTCCACTGGGTCTTGCACTTTTTCTATGACGTCCTGCACACTCCCACTGAAGTCCTGCTCACTCCTACTGGGGTTTCGCACACTCCCATTGGGGTCCTGCACACTTTCCATGACGTCATGCACATTCCCACCATGGTCCTGCACACTTCCTATGACATCCTGCACACTCCCACTGGGGTCATGCCCACTCCCACTTGGTCCTGCACGCTTTCAATGACGTCCTGCACACTTCCACTGGGTCTTGCACTTTTTCTATGACGTCCTGCACACTCCCACTGAAGTCCTGCACACTCCCACTGGGGTTCTGCACACTCCCATTGGGGTCCTGCACACTCTCCATGACGTCATGCACATTCCCACCATGGTCCTGCACACTTCCTATGACGTCGTGCTTACTCAA